>ML786232.1:572366-584540 GCA_009831015.1 Picea engelmannii | reverse complement strand
TTGGTATGCATACCATGAAGGCATTATATCCAACTAGTTGGTGGATAAAGAATCATTTAGAAAGGTGGTGGAGGAAGAAACATATACAAATGGTATGAATGAAGCAATGTAATAACATGTTTTTTATGTTTAAAATTTAGAAATTATTTGTTTTGTACTCAATGAAAATGAAACAATAGGGAGTGATTTAAGGTCAAAAGTAATGTTAAAGTGATTTCCATTATTTTCACAATAATGCACATGGTAATGTGTAATTTATGATAGGATTTCATGGAACATGAAGAACTAAACATCAACTTGCCTCGATATGAGGCCATGCAAGATGAAGAAGTATGTGATGCATCTAGATAAAGTCTTTTTATAGAAATTCAAGCTAAAAAATAGGCTATCTCAAAAACACAAAAAATTGTTTGAAGTAATTGGTTAGCATTCCCTATACTAATGATAAGTTACAAAGAAATATGAAAAATCAATTCATATATTCTTATCCTAAAAGGAATGGACTACTAAGTGTTATAACCCTAAATTGCACCACACATGCTTACCTGGCATTAGGCCAACTCATATCCCTTCTTTGCCAAAGAACTGCTAAACAAAATCCTTTTTTATAAAGGCCCACGTGCCCTAATCCATTACTGCATGCATGTACACGCTGGCTGACCCAAAACAGCCCGCGTGGACCGACAAAAGCATGAAAAAAGGAAAGTTGCCGATGGAACAAAAAACTATGGGTGAGTTAACTGAAACTCCCGGCCATGCATGGCCGAGGGTTCATCCAAATACCTAGCTCCTTCTAGCCTATAAAAGAAGGGGTAGGGGTACCATTTGGAGGAGGAAAAATATAGCAAAGAAACTCTGCCCATTTACGTATTCCCATTGTCCCAACCCTTTAGCCTCTCCTCATGCCAAAGGAGATTCAAAGCAAAGTAGTTGAAGGACAGAAGAAGAGGAGCCCAAGATCAAGTTCAAGGAGAAGTGGCCAGTCTCAACTTTTGTAAGTTGACTCATTCAAAGTAATAAAGAAAGTGCTTTTCCCATCCCAATTCATGAACTTTTTATGGTTTGATTAGTTTATGTTTGGATTTCTAACCCGTTAGTATGTAGGTAGTATGCATGCATAGTTTTTTCTCGTCTTGAATGCAGGTCAGCTTTGGAAGGAGTATTTCGAACAAGTAATTAAGCACAACGGACGATCGACATCAAATGTCGGTAACGAGGTAGGTTGATCTTTCCATGCATTTACTAAGAAAAGGGGATTTAAATCTAGGGATGAAGGTAGAAGGTAATTTCTATTCGGTCATATCTGCATGCAAATTCTGAACTCTATTTGCTAGTCCGTAGGGTGTTTTTCCCCAACAACTGAATTGGCGAACAACACTAAGTGTAAGAGACCTCATGTGGAAATTAAGAGCCATCATTGTCATCTAAACACTTAATCCTCCAATTAAAGGTTATCAATAATTTTTATATTGTTATCTTACAATTACAATGATCACTAGAGATATAATACATTCAAAGGAAATGACCATGTAACACTACCAAATTATGACTACCAATTCCTCCATATTCCTTATATCACTTGTGATAGCAGATTCATCCATGTTCCACACTTTAGTTGGCTATGTGCACTTTCTTTTTCCAAGTAACATATCCATGAGGAAATCTCTTGAGCACTTCCCCTCATTCCAAGTATGGTACCCATGGTAAACCTAAATTCTTCAGGGAACAAGGCTAGATCAACAACTAATGTATGGATCATATATAGCTTATCAACACTTGACTGACTAAGAGAAACATGTCACAAAGTGGGATTTGAACACAAATGGGGAGGGTAACATTGTTTCCTCATAAATTCTCAAGATACATGCAATTGACAATTGGTTATGTACTCTATCTAGCTTATATTGGAAATGAACATTTCAAGGGGATGTTTTTTTTCATGATCCACATCACTATTATTCCAATTTTACCTACATCTATATCATCACCTCATGTGACCACCTTGTGTGCATCACATTTTCCTTATACATTGAGGCATCATTGGGTTTGTTATTCTTGACGTTTGGTGGTTTTTAGTGAATGGATATTTCTTTTATTTGTTGTTCCATGTTCTTGCTACAATGACAACCCAAGCTATAAAATAGTCATTAGGAATATGAATATAACTCCTGAGTGATAATGCAACTAAATCTTGTGATATCTCCATGATAATGTTATTCATGTTCCTTTCTCAATCTATCATTCCATTTATCATCCATTTACTTGATTGATTGATTGTTATGTGCCAAGAAAAATATCTTCTTCACCTAGTGGCTCACAAGCAATGTTAATTATCGAGGGACCCATTGTTAATATAGTTTCCCCATTTTTTATTCCACCACAACCATAGATACTATAAAGCTCTTAGAAGCTACAAAGTTGTGCATCCATGCACACGATTAAAAATAATTCCCATGGGTTGTGATAACTCTCTCGATAATGACTATGCCATTGCTAGTGGAAGTACTTTTATTATTCGTATTGATCATGGATGGCCCATTGAAGAAAAACTAGTTCATATAAGTAATCATGTTTGAAAGGTGAAATCATCTTCAATGTTTGTTGAATGGATAACCATGACACAGTTTCACAAAATAAATTGAATCATAAGATACTATGTAACATACCCATCCACCAAGGTTGGGCCATGCTACTTCAAAAACACACTTCTTGAACCGATTTCAAATTCTAATAAAATTTAATTAATAAAGAAGCATGAAATAATCACATGCAATAATCAAGATTCATGATAGACTTAAAAATAATGCTTAAACATGCCATGCACATCAATGGAAAACAAGAAAGCACATTATAAATATGAATCTCAGAGATAATAAATAATACACATTGGAAATAAATATACAAGCAAAGGAAACCATTATAGAGAGAACCTATCTTAAACAAAACCAATCACCAATTGGCTACAGACCAAGGACATTCAGCCCAACCTTAGACATTGTTTTTCCAACTATCATCAGTAGGTCACCCCCAATCCAGGGCTATGAATCCATGAGGAATGGTTCCAGAGTGACGCTTAGCTTCCCAAACTAGTCAACACTTAATCTCTCACAGGTTTCTCAACACACAACAATCCAAAGTACAATATCTCTCTTCTCTCCAAACCGCACCACCCAAAGACAATGAACTCCCTTCACTGCCATGCAGTCCCTCGGATTTCCACTTCTTTCCAGGGATCCAGTGCATCTAGTCAAGAATTTCCATGCTAGGACGCTTAGAATTCATAGTTGTGAACAAATTTTAACACATTCCAATGCATATTAGACATGAAGGCACCAATTCATGGCTGGAAATGCACTAGTACTTGCTACAGCCAACAAACAATGGCTCTCTTCCTGGCAATTCGTTTTTCTTTTCCTAGCCAAGCTCAAGAATGGATGAGAAATAATGAATGAGAAAATTGAATGAAAGAATGAACACCCAAACAACCCAAAGATGGGTTTATATATTTACTTGGAAATCAAGAACCACATGGCCTTTTGATAAGAAGCTCGTGTAATAAATTTTCTCAATTAAAACTAATATGGGTAAATAAAATATAATAATATACTTAGCTCCTTTAGCCCCCTCTCTCATGGAATCATAGCCCCCTATAACTCTTGTCCTTGTCTCTCTTGCAACTAACGATGTATTTTATTATTTTTAATGTTCAATGTATTACATTTCCTAGGCACTCTGACCACTTTTAATTGCTCAGGCACTCTGGACTTTGATAAAATTAACAAAATACATTATTAATGTGGGGACTCAAAACCAGGGTATCACATCTTCCTCACTTTTATTTTGGCACCTTCCTTAGTACATATAGAAAACAAAGATCAAAATTTCAAAATTGTTCAAAATGTTGCATGTACTCTACCCGCATGGCATCTTCATGCTCCCAAGTGGCATCTTCAACACTGTAGAAAGTCCATTAAAATTTTACCAGTTCTATGACTCGATTTTGAAGCATTTTGAATTTTATGTCCAACTGGACCTTAAAGTCTCCTTCTGGCTCCAAATGAATCAAATTCCAATCAATAACATGGTTAGGATCATGTACATACTTTTTCAGCAAAGAGACATGAAATACATTATGCACATTCATGGAAGAAGGCAATGCAAGCATGTATTCAACTGATCCTATTCTATCCAAGATTTTAAATGGACCACGGAATCTAGTTGTTAGCTTTGTACAACTTCCCAACTTCAATGAGATATTCTTGAGCTTCACTTTAAAAAGCACATGCTCTCCCACTTTAAATTCTCTAGATGTCCTATTCTTATCTGCATAAATCTTCTTTCTATCTTGTGTTTCCTTCAAATTCTTCTTAATTTTAACCATTTTTTATTCCATATCATAGAGCAATTTGAACCCAAGTACTACTTTGTTGGCAAGGTTGTCCCAACTCACTAGAGTATTTCATTTTATACCATACAAAGATTCATATGTGTTCATCTTCAATGAATCTCCATACCCATTATTATAGACAAACTCAACCAAATGCAAGTAATATTCCCAATTAGATGGTTTATCCATCACATACATTCTCAACATGTCTTCAATCACTTGGTTGACTATCCTTTTCTACCCATCTGATTGTGGATGGTATGTTGTGATAAAGTTCATATTTGTATCAAATCATTAAAATAATCCTCTCCAAAAATTTGAAGTAAACAATGTGTCTATGTCCGAAACAATTTCCTTAGGTATCCCATGCAACCTAGTAATTTCTTTCATGTGAATTTCTGCAATATTAGTTGTTGTATAATTCATTTTTACAAGGACAAAATGAGCAGCCTTTCTCAATTTATCAACTACTTCCATTATTGAATCATGTTTCCTTGTTGTCCAGGGAAAATTAGTGATAACATCAATGGTTACCACTTCCCATTTATTCTTTGGAATTGGAAATGGCTATAGAAAACCTATTGGTTGTCTAAGCCCAACCTTCACTCTCTAGCATTCCATACATCTAGCAATGTAATTCCTGGCCAAAAGAATTGGCTTCTTACTGTTGCAATTGTTTTCTGGTAACCGGGATGTGCAACATATGGAACATTATGCATTTCTTTTAGTACCAAATTCCCAAGATCTCTAGAACTAGGAACATAAATTCTATTCTTATGCATAATTAACCCATCTTCCTTAATCTCATACTCTTTAATTTTCCGTTGGACATTTTCCTGTTGTAAACTTTCTTTTACCTGTAGGTAATGCTAGTCTGTAACAAGAGCATCTAAAAATTTTCTCTTTAAATATGACTGATGCAAACTAATGTTTGTAGCATGCATGATATGTACTCTTCTAATGAGTGCATCAACACCTTTATTTTCTTTCCCTTTGATATGGTTGATGTCAAAGTCATACTCACTTAAAATTTCAGCCATCTTGTCTATCTAGAATTCAAATTTGGATGTTAAAAAAGATATTTCATACCACTATGGCATTTCATTAATTCAAATCTCTTTCCATTGACATAATTCTTCCACATCTTCATTGCATGAACTATGGCAGAAATCTCCAAATCATGTGGCACAATTTCTGTCATATTCTTTAAGCTTTCTGGACTCATAACTAATGACATGTCCATTTTGAGTGAGGAATCCACCAAGTCCTTCATTACATGCATATGTACATACCACAAAATTCTCATTTGGGCCAACAATCTTCAAAATAGGTGCACTAGTAAGTAATTCTTTTAACAAATTAAAATTCTCTTCATACTATGTTGTCCATTCAAACTTAATTCCTTTATTTTGAAAATAAGTGATGGGATGAGCGATCTTAGACAAGCCTTCTATAAATCTCCTATAATATCCAACTAATCCTATAAAATATCTGACTTCAGAAACATTCCTGGGTGTTGGCCATCCTTTAATGGTTTCAATCTTCTCTGGATCCACTAATATACCTTCCTCTGAAATAATGTGTCCCAAATAATAGATACATTATTGGTAAAAATAACACTTACTAAGCTTGGCATAAATCTGGTGTTCCCTAAGCACTTTCCACACCAACATCAAGTGATGTTCATGCTCTTCCTCTGACTTAGAATAGATAAGTATGTCATCCAAGAACATACTGACAAACTTATCCAAATAATTTCTGAATATGTCATCCTTTAATAACATAAATATAGTTGGTGCATTGGTCATTCCAAATGGCATCACTAAAAAATCATAATGTCCATACCTAGTTCTAAAGGATGTCTTATTGATGTCTTCTTCCTTGATTCTTACTTGGTGGTAGCCTGATCTCAACTCTATCTTTGAAAATATGTTTGCTCCTCTTATCTAATCAAAGAGATCATCAATTCTAGGTAGAGGGTATTTATTCTTCACAATGGCTTTATTCAGATATCTGAAGTCAATGCATAACCTCAATGTTCCATCCTTCTTTTTGGAAAAGAGTGCTAGTTCTCCCTGAGGTGAAACACTGGGGTGTATGTACCCTTTCTTCAATAATTATTTCAGTTGCATTTGTAATTCCTTTAATTCTAGTGTACTCATTCTATAAGGATATTTTGATACTGGGGCAGCTCCTTATACTAAAGCAATAGAGAAATATATTTCCCTCTTTAATAGAAATCCTAGTATTTCTTTGAATACATCTTCAAACTCTTGCAATACTAGAAAATATTCAAGGCTTGGTCCTTTTTTATTTTCTGTATCTTCCAAATGAATTGAATAAAATTGACATCCTTTCTTGAAACATCTCTTTGGTTGTAAGGATGAAATATATATTATAGAAATGGTTCTTGGAATTCCTTTCAGAGTGCTCTATTTTCGTTCTTCATCAAAACATGTAAATGTCTTGTTATGACAATCTAGGAAAACATGATGTCTTTCCAACCAATCCATTCCAATTAGGATATCATAAGATCCCAATGGTATGATGTTTAGGTCAGCATTAGTACTCACTCCATTCATATTTATTGGACAACCTTTGACCATCTCATTGATCCTTCTATTGGTTCCAATGGCTAGCTGAACCAAACTTGATTTTTCAAGATTAATTTTATCCAAGTGTAATCTATGCACTATTTTATGATCAATGTAACAATGGCTTGCTCCTAAATCAATTAAAATATCAATAGTTTTATTAATGGTTTTACCTTCCAATTTGATCATTTTGGATTGATACTTTTCTGGTCAATATTCTAAGGTTGCATATATTCTTCCCATGTATTCTATTGTTGTAGCCTCTTGGATGTTGTGCATGGTCTTCATTTTGTCTTCTTTGTGAGGAAACTCCTTGTACATGTGGTCTTCTTTTCATCCCTAACATTTGATTGGTGGTATTCCCCTTTTTCCCAAGGAGTCTTCTCTCTTGGATTCATTCTTAGAAAATTGATCTTTCTTATTTTTATTAGGACTATTTCTATTGAAAGGAGGTTTTAATCTCTTCTTCCTTTGATAATATTTCTCCTTCTTCTTATCCTTCCAATATTTATGCAAGGATTCTCTCCCCTTTCCTTGCTCATATAGGTACTTATCCTTCCTAATGGTCTCTGTCAAAGTCTCGGGCTCATCATGCTGAATATTTTCCTTGTAAAGGGATGAAAGTCCACTCAAAAACCTTTGCATCTTCACCTTTTAATCCTTGATAAACCCCACATACTTCAACAATCCCAAGAACTTATTTTCATATTCTACAATGGTCATGCTTCCTAACCCAAGTTCAAAGAAATATTGCATCTTCTTTTCATAGAAGTGATCTAAAAGATACACCTTCTAAAAATATCTATTGAACTGCTTCCAAGTGATCATGCTCCCATTAATGTGATCAACTTTCTTTAGTTGATCCCACCACATAACAACTTTCCCATGCAAATGGTATGTCGTAATTTTGGCTTCTAGGTTAGATGAGTATTTGTGCAACTGGAAATACTTCCTGATTCCAAGAAACAAAGCTTCAATATCATCTTCCCTTTTTCTTTCACAATCAAAGGATGGTGGCTTAAGCTTCTTTGGCTCCCCTTGCAAACTATCCAATTCACATCTTCTTCTTTGGTGCCTAAGAGGAGACACTTCTGGACTTCTTATGGAGACTTCATATGCATACAATTTCCTTGTTGAGTAAGGAGGTGAGTGATGTCTATGATTTCTTCTAGCACTTCTTGAATGAATATCTCTTCTATGGGTATCTCTTCTTTCATGATATCTGCCATCTTCCTCCTATCTTGAGTTTGATTTGTTCTTTGATTTCCTATGCAACTGATTTAGGATTTGCATGATCTGAGAATTTATTTGGTTTTGTTCTCTCATAAACCTCTCATTGTATATTTTGTAAATCTGCATTTTTATTCTTAGGCTTCTCACAGTCTCTATTAATGTTTCTTATTCCCCTCTGCTCCTGTGCCCATTTGATTTTCTCTTTGCATTACCAACACTGATATTTGACCTTTGTCTTCTCTCTCATGATTGAAGGCTCCCTCAACTTACTCCATATCCCAAATATGCATTCTTGTCTTGATTGATAGGTTTAGATCCCTTAATTCTACAAAATGTGCAAGCAACCATTTTTGTTAGATTTATGCATATTATAAAAAAAATGTCAATTAATGGTACATGTCATTTTTATACTTAATTAATGCATAATTATATCACAATGCTCAAAATTCTAATAGTTCTAGGTTATTTCTTCTAAATCATATTTCCAACGACTATACTCATGTCTCATTCTGATCTCTAAGCTAAAAGTTGTGGCTTCCTGAAAAATCCATTTTCACTCCATTTGTGCATTTTCTCCACTGGTGTAATTTTATTGAAATGCCAACTTCTGTCAATTGTAGAAGAAAATATGTCAGGAACTAAAGAAACGTTTGTATGAGATATAGATAATAATAATGACATAGAATTCACAAATATTGGTTGTGGAGTCTAATTATCTCCCTGATTCATAGGTATTTGTTTTCATCCTTGTTTATACCCCATGAATAATATACACCTCATAATACTGTGCAACCTTCCACACAGGGGGGTTGCAGTGGGGGATTTCCCCCCCTACGGGGTCTGGGGACAAGTGGGCCCCCGACGGGGGTTCAGGGGCGAATCCCCTGAAGGAAAAATTACCTTGTAAATGTATATTGTAATTTCATAGTATATTTGGACCATTCATTATAAGGTCACAAATCTGGCAGTATAAGTTGTGTTAGGGTTTTTTTTTCCCTAGAAGGCAACACTCTTTTATGAGGGAATTGTATTGTGGCTATTTATCATGGTGAATATTGTATTAGGAGAGAGGAGAATGTGAGAGAAAGAAGAGGAAGTTACAACAGGTGGGCTATATGTTGTATCCATTCATTCGTTGGATAATAAAAGGAAGGACCTGGAAATTTCTCTAGTGGATGTATCCCACACTGGGTGAACCGCATATATTTGTGTCTATTGTATTTTGTATCTTATGTGTTTTATTTCCACATTTTTTATTTTTTTTTATTGATATGTGATCCTGTTTTTCTAACAAAAAACTCTCATACTTTCAATATGATAATTTAGTAAAAAAATGCAGCAATATGGAAATGACAACTTTGTCTGTTTTCACCCCTTTGTCCAGACTTCAAATTTTTAGCAAAACTACTTATCTCTCATTCTTTTCACTTATGGAAACATTTCACTAAACCAAATTTGTTTTTATTAATGAGTATATAAAATGTTGAGTACATAAAATTTTCCAATTTTGTGATCTAGGGTCACTTTTCCTCCTAAAAATCTCAAAAATCCCCCAAAAGTGGCCCAGAATATTGGATTTTGGCCTATTTTAGCATCCTCATTCCACTCCCCATAGATTTTATTCATTTCCTTCATGGTTTATTTCCATGTATTCTTTCTGGACTCCCTCCAAGAGTTTTCAACTTAATTTGGATCTCTGACAATGATTTGTACCCAAATATTTAAAAACCACTACTTTGCAATTTATGACAAATCCAAGAAGAATTGGACAATGGACCTCTCTAGCAATTTTTTAGATCTCCTCTTTATGGAAAAAACTCAAAAGTTTCATCTCAATATGAATTAATATGCTCAAATTTATGGCATCATCTATCTCAAATTAGAAGCAGTGTGTACCATTGATTCGCTCTCTATCGACGATCAACGATCAACCAAATTTCTCACCGATCTCCCTAATGCTCAATCATCAACCATCGGTCATTTTCCTTCACAAACCAAAATTTTCCCACAAATCTCCTCGACGTCGGATCTTCAATCATCGACCATCAGTCATTTCCCTTGGAAAACTATGATTGCTCACAAATCTCATTGAACCCTGAACATTGACAATCAACCATCTCTTTGTTGACGTGGAAACTATGCGTACATGGAATTCCACATGGATGATGACCTAGCATGACACGTCATCCTAAGGCATTAATTGGGATGACATGGAATGACACATGGATGCTGACAAAAAATGAAACGTGGATGTTGACGTGGCATGACACATCATCACCCTCTTTTCCCCATCGACCATAGACAGTTTCTCTTGGAAGAATCTGAAATTTGCACTAAATTTTTTGATGCTCGATCATCGACCATAGAAGTTCAGAGGTTTTCTTTGGTGGAATGAAAACTTCTAAAAATTCTATCGATCCCCGATCATCGAACATAGAGGATTGGAGATGTCTCTCGGAGAACTTCAACACTTCAACACATCGGAAATAAATATACAAGCAAAGTAAACCATTACAAAGAGCACTTATCCTAAACAAAACCAATTACCAACTAGCTACAGACCAAGGATGTTCCACCCAACCTTAGACACTATTGTTCCAAGTCTCAATAGCAGGTCACCCCCAAGCCAAGGGTATGAATCCATAAGGATGGGTTCCAGAGTGACGCTCAACTTCCCAAACCAGTCAGCACTCAATCTCTCATAGGTTTCTCAACACACAACAATCCAAAGTACATCATCTCTCTTCTCTCCATCCTGCACCACCCAAAGACAATGAACTCCCTTCACTTCCACGTAGTCCCTCATTTATCCACTTATTTCCAAGGCTCCAATGAGAATATCCATGTTGAGACTCTTGGGATTTGCAGCAGTGAACAAAGTTTATCACATGTCAATGCTTCGCAGGCATACATGTACCAGGGATGATTTTAAGGATGGAAAATTATCTCAAAATTTAGAAACCTTAGCGAATATTACAAGACCTTAATATGTAAACTATAAAATGTTTGATGATATTTTTGTAAAAATATTCAAATTTCTAATGATTTTATATAGTTTCTATAAAATTTGGGCTATTCTAAAGCTAAAATAATTTTATTCTATAGAATTTGGGAAAAACATTTTTAAAAAAATGGAAATTGGCAAATCGTTTTTTGGGGAAAGCATGGAAAATTAACTCATCTGTGAAATTTATCCCTTAAAATCATCTATGACATGCACCAATTCATGACTGGAAATACACTAGTACTTACTACAACCAAAAAACAATGGCTCCCTTCCCAACAATTTGTTTTTTCTTTTCCCAGCCAAGATCAAGACTGAATGAGGAATAATGAATGAGAAAAGTGAATGAAAGAGTGAACCCCCAAACAACCCAAAGATGGGTTTATATATTTACCTGGAAATAAATAACCACATGGCCTTTCCCCAAGAAGCCCATGTAACCACTTTTCTCAATTAAAACCAAGATGGGTAAATAAAATATAAAAAATACTTATCCCCTTTAGTCCCCGCTCTCAAGGAATCATAGCCCCTTATAACTCTTGTCCTTTTTCATCTTACAACCAATAATGTATTTTATTATTTTTAATGTTCAATGTATTACATTTCCTAGGCACCCCATCCACTTTTCATTCTTCAAGAACTCTGACCTTTCATCAAATTAACAAAACACATTATTAATACGGGGACTCAAAACTGGGGTATCACATACTATCACTTCTCTGGTCTCTAAAATTGTAACTTTGAATAAGCTAGGTTCATGGCCCCCTCAGTGCAAATGTGTACCCCATCAATGAACCATGTCAGCTCAACAGTCCTTGGACAACACAACTCCCATGAGTTTGGTCCCTAATGGTGTATTATCTACTACTATGACACTAGTGTTTTCCATGGTCTCCAATGAGAAAACCCAAGGTGACATATTGGTTCCATCCACAACATCACCTAAATCGTGGGGG
>ML786232.1:551890-565114 GCA_009831015.1 Picea engelmannii | reverse complement strand
CTCTTGAGCACTTCCCCTCATTCCAAGTATGGTACCCATGGTAAACCTAAATTCTTCAGGGAACAAGGCTAGATCAACAACTAATGTATGGATCATATATAGCTTATCAACACTTGACTGACTAAGAGAAACATGTCACAAAGTGGGATTTGAACACAAATGGGGAGGGTAACATTGTTTCCTCATAAATTCTCAAGATACATGCAATTGACAATTGGTTATGTACTCTATCTAGCTTATATTGGAAATGAACATTTCAAGGGGATGTTTTTTTTCATGATCCACATCACTATTATTCCAATTTTACCTACATCTATATCATCACCTCATGTGACCACCTTGTGTGCATCACATTTTCCTTATACATTGAGGCATCATTGGGTTTGTTATTCTTGACGTTTGGTGGTTTTTAGTGAATGGATATTTCTTTTATTTGTTGTTCCATGTTCTTGCTACAATGACAACCCAAGCTATAAAATAGTCATTAGGAATATGAATATAACTCCTGAGTGATAATGCAACTAAATCTTGTGATATCTCCATGATAATGTTATTCATGTTCCTTTCTCAATCTATCATTCCATTTATCATCCATTTACTTGATTGATTGATTGTTATGTGCCAAGAAAAATATCTTCTTCACCTAGTGGCTCACAAGCAATGTTAATTATCGAGGGACCCATTGTTAATATAGTTTCCCCATTTTTTATTCCACCACAACCATAGATACTATAAAGCTCTTAGAAGCTACAAAGTTGTGCATCCATGCACACGATTAAAAATAATTCCCATGGGTTGTGATAACTCTCTCGATAATGACTATGCCATTGCTAGTGGAAGTACTTTTATTATTCGTATTGATCATGGATGGCCCATTGAAGAAAAACTAGTTCATATAAGTAATCATGTTTGAAAGGTGAAATCATCTTCAATGTTTGTTGAATGGATAACCATGACACAGTTTCACAAAATAAATTGAATCATAAGATACTATGTAACATACCCATCCACCAAGGTTGGGCCATGCTACTTCAAAAACACACTTCTTGAACCGATTTCAAATTCTAATAAAATTTAATTAATAAAGAAGCATGAAATAATCACATGCAATAATCAAGATTCATGATAGACTTAAAAATAATGCTTAAACATGCCATGCACATCAATGGAAAACAAGAAAGCACATTATAAATATGAATCTCAGAGATAATAAATAATACACATTGGAAATAAATATACAAGCAAAGGAAACCATTATAGAGAGAACCTATCTTAAACAAAACCAATCACCAATTGGCTACAGACCAAGGACATTCAGCCCAACCTTAGACATTGTTTTTCCAACTATCATCAGTAGGTCACCCCCAATCCAGGGCTATGAATCCATGAGGAATGGTTCCAGAGTGACGCTTAGCTTCCCAAACTAGTCAACACTTAATCTCTCACAGGTTTCTCAACACACAACAATCCAAAGTACAATATCTCTCTTCTCTCCAAACCGCACCACCCAAAGACAATGAACTCCCTTCACTGCCATGCAGTCCCTCGGATTTCCACTTCTTTCCAGGGATCCAGTGCATCTAGTCAAGAATTTCCATGCTAGGACGCTTAGAATTCATAGTTGTGAACAAATTTTAACACATTCCAATGCATATTAGACATGAAGGCACCAATTCATGGCTGGAAATGCACTAGTACTTGCTACAGCCAACAAACAATGGCTCTCTTCCTGGCAATTCGTTTTTCTTTTCCTAGCCAAGCTCAAGAATGGATGAGAAATAATGAATGAGAAAATTGAATGAAAGAATGAACACCCAAACAACCCAAAGATGGGTTTATATATTTACTTGGAAATCAAGAACCACATGGCCTTTTGATAAGAAGCTCGTGTAATAAATTTTCTCAATTAAAACTAATATGGGTAAATAAAATATAATAATATACTTAGCTCCTTTAGCCCCCTCTCTCATGGAATCATAGCCCCCTATAACTCTTGTCCTTGTCTCTCTTGCAACTAACGATGTATTTTATTATTTTTAATGTTCAATGTATTACATTTCCTAGGCACTCTGACCACTTTTAATTGCTCAGGCACTCTGGACTTTGATAAAATTAACAAAATACATTATTAATGTGGGGACTCAAAACCAGGGTATCACATCTTCCTCACTTTTATTTTGGCACCTTCCTTAGTACATATAGAAAACAAAGATCAAAATTTCAAAATTGTTCAAAATGTTGCATGTACTCTACCCGCATGGCATCTTCATGCTCCCAAGTGGCATCTTCAACACTGTAGAAAGTCCATTAAAATTTTACCAGTTCTATGACTCGATTTTGAAGCATTTTGAATTTTATGTCCAACTGGACCTTAAAGTCTCCTTCTGGCTCCAAATGAATCAAATTCCAATCAATAACATGGTTAGGATCATGTACATACTTTTTCAGCAAAGAGACATGAAATACATTATGCACATTCATGGAAGAAGGCAATGCAAGCATGTATTCAACTGATCCTATTCTATCCAAGATTTTAAATGGACCACGGAATCTAGTTGTTAGCTTTGTACAACTTCCCAACTTCAATGAGATATTCTTGAGCTTCACTTTAAAAAGCACATGCTCTCCCACTTTAAATTCTCTAGATGTCCTATTCTTATCTGCATAAATCTTCTTTCTATCTTGTGTTTCCTTCAAATTCTTCTTAATTTTAACCATTTTTTATTCCATATCATAGAGCAATTTGAACCCAAGTACTACTTTGTTGGCAAGGTTGTCCCAACTCACTAGAGTATTTCATTTTATACCATACAAAGATTCATATGTGTTCATCTTCAATGAATCTCCATACCCATTATTATAGACAAACTCAACCAAATGCAAGTAATATTCCCAATTAGATGGTTTATCCATCACATACATTCTCAACATGTCTTCAATCACTTGGTTGACTATCCTTTTCTACCCATCTGATTGTGGATGGTATGTTGTGATAAAGTTCATATTTGTATCAAATCATTAAAATAATCCTCTCCAAAAATTTGAAGTAAACAATGTGTCTATGTCCGAAACAATTTCCTTAGGTATCCCATGCAACCTAGTAATTTCTTTCATGTGAATTTCTGCAATATTAGTTGTTGTATAATTCATTTTTACAAGGACAAAATGAGCAGCCTTTCTCAATTTATCAACTACTTCCATTATTGAATCATGTTTCCTTGTTGTCCAGGGAAAATTAGTGATAACATCAATGGTTACCACTTCCCATTTATTCTTTGGAATTGGAAATGGCTATAGAAAACCTATTGGTTGTCTAAGCCCAACCTTCACTCTCTAGCATTCCATACATCTAGCAATGTAATTCCTGGCCAAAAGAATTGGCTTCTTACTGTTGCAATTGTTTTCTGGTAACCGGGATGTGCAACATATGGAACATTATGCATTTCTTTTAGTACCAAATTCCCAAGATCTCTAGAACTAGGAACATAAATTCTATTCTTATGCATAATTAACCCATCTTCCTTAATCTCATACTCTTTAATTTTCCGTTGGACATTTTCCTGTTGTAAACTTTCTTTTACCTGTAGGTAATGCTAGTCTGTAACAAGAGCATCTAAAAATTTTCTCTTTAAATATGACTGATGCAAACTAATGTTTGTAGCATGCATGATATGTACTCTTCTAATGAGTGCATCAACACCTTTATTTTCTTTCCCTTTGATATGGTTGATGTCAAAGTCATACTCACTTAAAATTTCAGCCATCTTGTCTATCTAGAATTCAAATTTGGATGTTAAAAAAGATATTTCATACCACTATGGCATTTCATTAATTCAAATCTCTTTCCATTGACATAATTCTTCCACATCTTCATTGCATGAACTATGGCAGAAATCTCCAAATCATGTGGCACAATTTCTGTCATATTCTTTAAGCTTTCTGGACTCATAACTAATGACATGTCCATTTTGAGTGAGGAATCCACCAAGTCCTTCATTACATGCATATGTACATACCACAAAATTCTCATTTGGGCCAACAATCTTCAAAATAGGTGCACTAGTAAGTAATTCTTTTAACAAATTAAAATTCTCTTCATACTATGTTGTCCATTCAAACTTAATTCCTTTATTTTGAAAATAAGTGATGGGATGAGCGATCTTAGACAAGCCTTCTATAAATCTCCTATAATATCCAACTAATCCTATAAAATATCTGACTTCAGAAACATTCCTGGGTGTTGGCCATCCTTTAATGGTTTCAATCTTCTCTGGATCCACTAATATACCTTCCTCTGAAATAATGTGTCCCAAATAATAGATACATTATTGGTAAAAATAACACTTACTAAGCTTGGCATAAATCTGGTGTTCCCTAAGCACTTTCCACACCAACATCAAGTGATGTTCATGCTCTTCCTCTGACTTAGAATAGATAAGTATGTCATCCAAGAACATACTGACAAACTTATCCAAATAATTTCTGAATATGTCATCCTTTAATAACATAAATATAGTTGGTGCATTGGTCATTCCAAATGGCATCACTAAAAAATCATAATGTCCATACCTAGTTCTAAAGGATGTCTTATTGATGTCTTCTTCCTTGATTCTTACTTGGTGGTAGCCTGATCTCAACTCTATCTTTGAAAATATGTTTGCTCCTCTTATCTAATCAAAGAGATCATCAATTCTAGGTAGAGGGTATTTATTCTTCACAATGGCTTTATTCAGATATCTGAAGTCAATGCATAACCTCAATGTTCCATCCTTCTTTTTGGAAAAGAGTGCTAGTTCTCCCTGAGGTGAAACACTGGGGTGTATGTACCCTTTCTTCAATAATTATTTCAGTTGCATTTGTAATTCCTTTAATTCTAGTGTACTCATTCTATAAGGATATTTTGATACTGGGGCAGCTCCTTATACTAAAGCAATAGAGAAATATATTTCCCTCTTTAATAGAAATCCTAGTATTTCTTTGAATACATCTTCAAACTCTTGCAATACTAGAAAATATTCAAGGCTTGGTCCTTTTTTATTTTCTGTATCTTCCAAATGAATTGAATAAAATTGACATCCTTTCTTGAAACATCTCTTTGGTTGTAAGGATGAAATATATATTATAGAAATGGTTCTTGGAATTCCTTTCAGAGTGCTCTATTTTCGTTCTTCATCAAAACATGTAAATGTCTTGTTATGACAATCTAGGAAAACATGATGTCTTTCCAACCAATCCATTCCAATTAGGATATCATAAGATCCCAATGGTATGATGTTTAGGTCAGCATTAGTACTCACTCCATTCATATTTATTGGACAACCTTTGACCATCTCATTGATCCTTCTATTGGTTCCAATGGCTAGCTGAACCAAACTTGATTTTTCAAGATTAATTTTATCCAAGTGTAATCTATGCACTATTTTATGATCAATGTAACAATGGCTTGCTCCTAAATCAATTAAAATATCAATAGTTTTATTAATGGTTTTACCTTCCAATTTGATCATTTTGGATTGATACTTTTCTGGTCAATATTCTAAGGTTGCATATATTCTTCCCATGTATTCTATTGTTGTAGCCTCTTGGATGTTGTGCATGGTCTTCATTTTGTCTTCTTTGTGAGGAAACTCCTTGTACATGTGGTCTTCTTTTCATCCCTAACATTTGATTGGTGGTATTCCCCTTTTTCCCAAGGAGTCTTCTCTCTTGGATTCATTCTTAGAAAATTGATCTTTCTTATTTTTATTAGGACTATTTCTATTGAAAGGAGGTTTTAATCTCTTCTTCCTTTGATAATATTTCTCCTTCTTCTTATCCTTCCAATATTTATGCAAGGATTCTCTCCCCTTTCCTTGCTCATATAGGTACTTATCCTTCCTAATGGTCTCTGTCAAAGTCTCGGGCTCATCATGCTGAATATTTTCCTTGTAAAGGGATGAAAGTCCACTCAAAAACCTTTGCATCTTCACCTTTTAATCCTTGATAAACCCCACATACTTCAACAATCCCAAGAACTTATTTTCATATTCTACAATGGTCATGCTTCCTAACCCAAGTTCAAAGAAATATTGCATCTTCTTTTCATAGAAGTGATCTAAAAGATACACCTTCTAAAAATATCTATTGAACTGCTTCCAAGTGATCATGCTCCCATTAATGTGATCAACTTTCTTTAGTTGATCCCACCACATAACAACTTTCCCATGCAAATGGTATGTCGTAATTTTGGCTTCTAGGTTAGATGAGTATTTGTGCAACTGGAAATACTTCCTGATTCCAAGAAACAAAGCTTCAATATCATCTTCCCTTTTTCTTTCACAATCAAAGGATGGTGGCTTAAGCTTCTTTGGCTCCCCTTGCAAACTATCCAATTCACATCTTCTTCTTTGGTGCCTAAGAGGAGACACTTCTGGACTTCTTATGGAGACTTCATATGCATACAATTTCCTTGTTGAGTAAGGAGGTGAGTGATGTCTATGATTTCTTCTAGCACTTCTTGAATGAATATCTCTTCTATGGGTATCTCTTCTTTCATGATATCTGCCATCTTCCTCCTATCTTGAGTTTGATTTGTTCTTTGATTTCCTATGCAACTGATTTAGGATTTGCATGATCTGAGAATTTATTTGGTTTTGTTCTCTCATAAACCTCTCATTGTATATTTTGTAAATCTGCATTTTTATTCTTAGGCTTCTCACAGTCTCTATTAATGTTTCTTATTCCCCTCTGCTCCTGTGCCCATTTGATTTTCTCTTTGCATTACCAACACTGATATTTGACCTTTGTCTTCTCTCTCATGATTGAAGGCTCCCTCAACTTACTCCATATCCCAAATATGCATTCTTGTCTTGATTGATAGGTTTAGATCCCTTAATTCTACAAAATGTGCAAGCAACCATTTTTGTTAGATTTATGCATATTATAAAAAAAATGTCAATTAATGGTACATGTCATTTTTATACTTAATTAATGCATAATTATATCACAATGCTCAAAATTCTAATAGTTCTAGGTTATTTCTTCTAAATCATATTTCCAACGACTATACTCATGTCTCATTCTGATCTCTAAGCTAAAAGTTGTGGCTTCCTGAAAAATCCATTTTCACTCCATTTGTGCATTTTCTCCACTGGTGTAATTTTATTGAAATGCCAACTTCTGTCAATTGTAGAAGAAAATATGTCAGGAACTAAAGAAACGTTTGTATGAGATATAGATAATAATAATGACATAGAATTCACAAATATTGGTTGTGGAGTCTAATTATCTCCCTGATTCATAGGTATTTGTTTTCATCCTTGTTTATACCCCATGAATAATATACACCTCATAATACTGTGCAACCTTCCACACAGGGGGGTTGCAGTGGGGGATTTCCCCCCCTACGGGGTCTGGGGACAAGTGGGCCCCCGACGGGGGTTCAGGGGCGAATCCCCTGAAGGAAAAATTACCTTGTAAATGTATATTGTAATTTCATAGTATATTTGGACCATTCATTATAAGGTCACAAATCTGGCAGTATAAGTTGTGTTAGGGTTTTTTTTTCCCTAGAAGGCAACACTCTTTTATGAGGGAATTGTATTGTGGCTATTTATCATGGTGAATATTGTATTAGGAGAGAGGAGAATGTGAGAGAAAGAAGAGGAAGTTACAACAGGTGGGCTATATGTTGTATCCATTCATTCGTTGGATAATAAAAGGAAGGACCTGGAAATTTCTCTAGTGGATGTATCCCACACTGGGTGAACCGCATATATTTGTGTCTATTGTATTTTGTATCTTATGTGTTTTATTTCCACATTTTTTATTTTTTTTTATTGATATGTGATCCTGTTTTTCTAACAAAAAACTCTCATACTTTCAATATGATAATTTAGTAAAAAAATGCAGCAATATGGAAATGACAACTTTGTCTGTTTTCACCCCTTTGTCCAGACTTCAAATTTTTAGCAAAACTACTTATCTCTCATTCTTTTCACTTATGGAAACATTTCACTAAACCAAATTTGTTTTTATTAATGAGTATATAAAATGTTGAGTACATAAAATTTTCCAATTTTGTGATCTAGGGTCACTTTTCCTCCTAAAAATCTCAAAAATCCCCCAAAAGTGGCCCAGAATATTGGATTTTGGCCTATTTTAGCATCCTCATTCCACTCCCCATAGATTTTATTCATTTCCTTCATGGTTTATTTCCATGTATTCTTTCTGGACTCCCTCCAAGAGTTTTCAACTTAATTTGGATCTCTGACAATGATTTGTACCCAAATATTTAAAAACCACTACTTTGCAATTTATGACAAATCCAAGAAGAATTGGACAATGGACCTCTCTAGCAATTTTTTAGATCTCCTCTTTATGGAAAAAACTCAAAAGTTTCATCTCAATATGAATTAATATGCTCAAATTTATGGCATCATCTATCTCAAATTAGAAGCAGTGTGTACCATTGATTCGCTCTCTATCGACGATCAACGATCAACCAAATTTCTCACCGATCTCCCTAATGCTCAATCATCAACCATCGGTCATTTTCCTTCACAAACCAAAATTTTCCCACAAATCTCCTCGACGTCGGATCTTCAATCATCGACCATCAGTCATTTCCCTTGGAAAACTATGATTGCTCACAAATCTCATTGAACCCTGAACATTGACAATCAACCATCTCTTTGTTGACGTGGAAACTATGCGTACATGGAATTCCACATGGATGATGACCTAGCATGACACGTCATCCTAAGGCATTAATTGGGATGACATGGAATGACACATGGATGCTGACAAAAAATGAAACGTGGATGTTGACGTGGCATGACACATCATCACCCTCTTTTCCCCATCGACCATAGACAGTTTCTCTTGGAAGAATCTGAAATTTGCACTAAATTTTTTGATGCTCGATCATCGACCATAGAAGTTCAGAGGTTTTCTTTGGTGGAATGAAAACTTCTAAAAATTCTATCGATCCCCGATCATCGAACATAGAGGATTGGAGATGTCTCTCGGAGAACTTCAACACTTCAACACATCGGAAATAAATATACAAGCAAAGTAAACCATTACAAAGAGCACTTATCCTAAACAAAACCAATTACCAACTAGCTACAGACCAAGGATGTTCCACCCAACCTTAGACACTATTGTTCCAAGTCTCAATAGCAGGTCACCCCCAAGCCAAGGGTATGAATCCATAAGGATGGGTTCCAGAGTGACGCTCAACTTCCCAAACCAGTCAGCACTCAATCTCTCATAGGTTTCTCAACACACAACAATCCAAAGTACATCATCTCTCTTCTCTCCATCCTGCACCACCCAAAGACAATGAACTCCCTTCACTTCCACGTAGTCCCTCATTTATCCACTTATTTCCAAGGCTCCAATGAGAATATCCATGTTGAGACTCTTGGGATTTGCAGCAGTGAACAAAGTTTATCACATGTCAATGCTTCGCAGGCATACATGTACCAGGGATGATTTTAAGGATGGAAAATTATCTCAAAATTTAGAAACCTTAGCGAATATTACAAGACCTTAATATGTAAACTATAAAATGTTTGATGATATTTTTGTAAAAATATTCAAATTTCTAATGATTTTATATAGTTTCTATAAAATTTGGGCTATTCTAAAGCTAAAATAATTTTATTCTATAGAATTTGGGAAAAACATTTTTAAAAAAATGGAAATTGGCAAATCGTTTTTTGGGGAAAGCATGGAAAATTAACTCATCTGTGAAATTTATCCCTTAAAATCATCTATGACATGCACCAATTCATGACTGGAAATACACTAGTACTTACTACAACCAAAAAACAATGGCTCCCTTCCCAACAATTTGTTTTTTCTTTTCCCAGCCAAGATCAAGACTGAATGAGGAATAATGAATGAGAAAAGTGAATGAAAGAGTGAACCCCCAAACAACCCAAAGATGGGTTTATATATTTACCTGGAAATAAATAACCACATGGCCTTTCCCCAAGAAGCCCATGTAACCACTTTTCTCAATTAAAACCAAGATGGGTAAATAAAATATAAAAAATACTTATCCCCTTTAGTCCCCGCTCTCAAGGAATCATAGCCCCTTATAACTCTTGTCCTTTTTCATCTTACAACCAATAATGTATTTTATTATTTTTAATGTTCAATGTATTACATTTCCTAGGCACCCCATCCACTTTTCATTCTTCAAGAACTCTGACCTTTCATCAAATTAACAAAACACATTATTAATACGGGGACTCAAAACTGGGGTATCACATACTATCACTTCTCTGGTCTCTAAAATTGTAACTTTGAATAAGCTAGGTTCATGGCCCCCTCAGTGCAAATGTGTACCCCATCAATGAACCATGTCAGCTCAACAGTCCTTGGACAACACAACTCCCATGAGTTTGGTCCCTAATGGTGTATTATCTACTACTATGACACTAGTGTTTTCCATGGTCTCCAATGAGAAAACCCAAGGTGACATATTGGTTCCATCCACAACATCACCTAAATCGTGGGGGAAGAGGTTGTGGCTCTTGGAAATTCCCAAACTATTGGAAAATGTTCAGTCTAATTTATGTTCCACTTGATACAAATATTGTTACAAAATACCATATGATCTGGTGTAGTGTTTGACATCTAGGGAGTTAAAAATATTCTTGTAAAGGAATATTCTAGTATGGGTTATTGGGATATAGGTGATCTCAAGGGTTTTCATGATGGAGGGTTAAAATACATTTCAAAGGCAGAACAATAAGACAACATAAGGTTGCATGCACCATGGTAGTAACAACATGCACACCCATGGCACCTCAAAGATATTTTCATCAATTTCCAAGTATATGTTGGAATACTAGGTGTCGATCTAGCTCATCCATACCCTTCCACATGGTTTTCCACCATAGCTCTTGTTGTGCCCCCCACAACTACCCATTGAAATTTCATGTTTCAGGGAATTTCAATGGAACCCCCTACTACAATTTTGAACATGGGTAATTTCTCACTACAAACTAACCTAGGTGTTAATAGGGGAACTATTATTATCCCTATGCAGTCTCAACTTATTGAAGGATAGCTGCACTAATTTGAAATCCTTTTAAGATCTCCTATGAATCTTGTTTGTCCCTTTCTACAAGATGAAACTAATCAAAATTTGGTTGTTGTATCCTTCTCCCAAACTAATAAATCATGTACATGTCTATGTTACCAAGTCTATATCTGATTAAAAACAAATTGTTCGGATATTTTTTATTGGAGCATGAAAAACACATAATTAACAAAGAATTTCATGAAGTATGAACGCCGAAAGGATTATAGAGTCGTTCCTCTCGGAAGTTTGTCATCGAGGTGTCATTTGTGTGAGTCACAACATCATTCCAAATTTTGAAGAATGATGGCCTATCAAACATTTCCATTTTCGGATTTTAGCCTCATTAGAAAGTAAAGCGTACAATTATTAACATTTCTCCGGAATAGATTTTTCCCGATAATCTCATCCTGATACCATGTGGGCCTTCCTTTAATACATATCCACCACGTCGTAAGCCCCTATTAGAAAATAATTGGTCATAAGGTAATGGTCACAGGGCATGTGAGTATTTAATGCACGGTTGAACCTCCATACAAGGTTAATTTTCATCATTTTCCAAGTGTAACTACAAAAGGCGCTTGACCTCCTTTCTCACATAGCTCCTTTATTTAAAAGGAAAAAGTCTTGAGGAATTGAATATTCCTTTGGGGAATCCTCGTCGGAATGAACAATGGTTGTTCTTGTTGATATTTTCTGAATATTATTTCTTCCAAATAGGATATCCTTTGAAGATTCTCCTTTCCAAAGTCACAACTTTCTAAAATACCATTCCTCCAAAGACACGCCTTTCTGAAGATTGAAATTTCTGAAAGAAAATTCTTCCAAAAACTTGACTTCCCAAAAAATTATTCATCCAAAAATTATTTTGGGGAAACATATTTCCAAAGAACTGTTCTATGAACAACCTTTTCCCTAAACTCATGTTTCCAAAAATATTTATCCCAAAGAGTTTCTTATGAAACACATTAATGGTGATGTACAATATCTCTTCAATCACTCATTGGACCCAGGTGAAACATTCAATTCAGTGTGTGTAGAATAAACGGTCAATTTTAACATAATCTAGATTAATTACATGGTTATTGTCATTGTTTAGAGTATTGTGAAGAGTTCTTGAACTGTTGGTTTTAATCGTCACAATTGAATAGCTCACACTAGTATATTGGGCCCATTTTCTGACAATTTATCGAAGAATGTTCATCGTAAAATTTGTGTCAAGTACGAGGGAGCACACAACCCATTTTTCATTGCATCATAGTCATCACACTTATGAAAAATGATGGTTATTCTACAACTAATACCCACTCATATCCTTTTATACTCACATTGTTTCTAATTTTATGGGATGTCTAAAGATCACACTACGAAATCCCTAGTGAAAAGTGGTAGGTATCCATGGAAATCCCACTAACGCAAGGAAAATTTGTTGAAACTATGATACTAATAGACATCAACTATCATGATGATTTAGATGGCTACCTCACTAGGAGCTAGATGTACAAAATGTTCGTAAAGGAAGATTTCCTGCCATAATATTATGACTTAAATGTATATCAGAATATCAAGGCAAGTAGGTTGTATGCCATTGATGACAAAACTATTTTCATTTCATATAATGATGCAAAGAAATGGGAATTCTCGCATATATATAAAGGGACATGCGTCATATTGAATGTGTTGATTAAGGTTGGTTGTCATTGATGTCAACCCTTGAAGAAAGCCCCGTAGCACAAAGGTTGGGTAATGGACCCAAGATTGTTTGATGTAAATATGACTCATTATTGTCTTGTCATGGTTGATAATAAGTACAAATGGATGAACTCCAAAGTGTTCCTCTTATGGTGAAAGTCCTCATGGGAAGACGCTTTATGGATTGAGTTATCCTAGAAGTATGGTTAGAGAACCCATGCTTATTTGTGAAATAATGAGATGAATGTCAATGAATTCATTAGTGAAAATATCCTATATGGATAGTTCTTGTCATTCCATTTCTGGTGGTATGTGGAACGTCACATAACTCCTCACAGTTAGAGAGTTATGGCCATGAGAAGTTGGAGAACCCAGGTTTGGGTAATGGACCCAAGTTTGTTTGATGGATAATGGTATGAGTTTTGATATATTTTCAGGTAATACTATTCTATATG
>ML786232.1:502651-551118 GCA_009831015.1 Picea engelmannii | reverse complement strand
GTGGAACTTCACATAATGCCTCACGGATTGAGAGTTATGGCCTTACGAAGTTGGAGGACCCTCATATGTCATTTAGAAGCCCCAAAAGGTCAAAGTAGTCAAAGTGGTTTAAGAGATTTTAAAAGGTAAATGATAAAGTGAAGTGATGAGTTTAATATAAGTCAAAGTGAATACAAAATAAATTAATTCAATAATAAATTTAATGGATAAATTAGAAGTGGGTTAACCCTAAAATAAGGAAAGTGGGCAAATTGACCTAGAAGATGTTTTTAAGGAAGCTACTTGGAGAGTATAAATAAGAGGCAAGGCTCTCTAATTTAAGAAACACTTGAGAATATTGAATACCTATAGGTGTATGAGGTAACCAAAGGATATCTAAACCTAATTTATGAGGAAAGTGAAGAAAAGAAGGCCGAAATTCAAGGAAGGATAAATTCTTTTGATGATGCTTTCTAAGGTATGTTGTTTTAGGTCATCTCACCATTTTCGCAATAATTTTTTTTCTAGAATGATTAAGACCATGAAATTGATATAAAATTGAGGAAACATATCCAAGTATCCGTGGTAAAAAAATCATCTTTTGGTTCGTTGTATTTTCGGAGTTACACGCCGTGGAAAATAGGGTTTGTGGCTAGTCATGAAACTAGTCAAAAACATGTGTTTCAGGTAAAAACATCATAACTTCTTCATAACAGATCCAAATTAAGTAATACCAAATTTGTTGTTTATAGTATAGTTTGTAGTATTATTTTTAACAGTTTCATATCATTTCAACAAATATTCCATGTGGGGCATGCTCTACAAGGTCGCTCTCTAGAATAAGCCATAATTTAGAAAGGTGTGCCATTTTTGCCATAACTCCTTTTATGAGAGGTTCCAAGTAGTGAAACTTGGAGGAATTGCACCAAAAAAACTGAAGAACATTGTATATCAGTTTTAGATCTTTATTCATTACAGGTACAAAGTTATGATTATTTCAAGTTAGGGTTGTGGACTAATCCAAAACTAGTCTTATGAGACTAAAGAAACGTTTGATAAAAATGCTAGTCTCTTGTTGTTAAAGTCAAGGAAGGTTTGCAGGTATGTGATCATATACACCAGGTCTATTATAGATTTACAAAACATATTTGGATGATGAAATTGATGAGGGATTTTGGTTGAGGTACAAGTTGGGTACATGGTTGAGACAAGTAGTTGATGAGTTGGCACATACATGAGGTGCATAGTTGATGATGTTGGTACATATTGATGAGTCATAGTTGATAAGTACTTGACACATGATTGGTACATACTTGGTACATGGTTGGTTGCACTTGTTTATGGTACAGGTTGATTACAGATTGTTTGGTACAGGTTGGTGCATGGTTGATGCACTTGTTTATGGTATAGGTTGATTATAGGTTGAGGTAAATGTTAATGCATGGTTCAGGTTTATTGGTACATTTTTACAGCGGTATATATCACAATGATAGTGTGACAGTGGTTCCATCATTCTACTTCTACTCTAGGGCGGTTGGACGGGGCAAGGACAGGTGGTTGTAGCCACCTTCCAGTTGTAGTCGGAGAACATAGGGGGTTGTAGCCAGAGAACATAGGGGGTTTTAGCCTCCTTCTGGTTGTAGCTATAGAATTGGGAAGTTGTAGCTTCCCTCAGGTTGTAGCCTAAGAAACGAGGGGGTTGAAGCCTCCTTCCAGCTGCAGCTGGAAAACAAAGGAAGTTGGTGTTTCCAATGAATGTAATTCTTCAAGACATATAAGATAAAGCATTATGTGGTTTTCTCCCGAGTTGGGTTTCCACGTAAAACACTGGTGTACTATGTATGTGTGTGATTGTTCATTTATTATTGCTCATTATTGGATAATAATTCTACATTGATATAACACTTGGATTATTTCGAGAAAAATTATTATAATTACGCTATTATTGATTCACCCCCCCTCTCAGTAATCCAACAATTGGTATCAGAGCAGGTTCCTTCAGAAATCAGTTTAACCACTGAAAGGTAGATCATGGAGAGTACCAACTCATATAAAAATGGAATACCACACTTTGATGGACATAAGTATGATTTTTGGAGAATAAGGATGAAGACATATATACAAGCATAGGGGTTTGAAATTTGGCAATCAATTGTAGATGGATACACAGTACCAACAGTTCCACCAACAAATGACAAAGCAATGAAACTTGGTCAGAATAATTCCAAAGCTACAAATTCACTTTTGAATGGTCTCAGTGAAAAAAATTTCACCAAAGTTGCACTTTGTAAATCTGCCAAAGAGATTTGGGATAAGATTCGAAATATTTATGAAGGAGATACAAAAGTCAAAGCAACAAAATTTAAAACTTACAGAGGTCAGTTCGAACAACTAAAAATGAAGGAAGATGAGAATATTGTAGCCTACTTCTTAAGAGTTGACGAACAATGAATGCAATCATAGTATTGGGAGAAGAAATCGAATAATATGTAATTATTCAAAAGGTACTAAGATCTCTTCCTATGAGATTCAACCCTAAGATATCAGCACTAGAAGAAAGATCAGATCTGAACTCAATAAGCATGGATGAACTGCATGGAATCTTCACAGCATATGAAATGAGAACTTAATAGGAAAATCCATATGTAAAAGAAGAATCCTTGAAAGCATCCAAAAGATCAAAGCAAAATAAAAAGGAACAAGAAGAATATAGCATCAACAACGGTGTCTCAGAAGATGATGAAGAAGTGGCCAACTTCGTCAAAATACTGAACAAGGAAACCAATGGTAGGCATAGAGGTAAGATTTATTTTATTTGTTTTAATTGTGATGGTATTGGTCATTTGGGTAACAAATTTCCTCATAAGAAAAAGAGAAATGATGAAGGTTACTCAAAAGGCAAACACGCATATAAAGGCAAAAGAACTACAAAGAAATATTTCAATAAAATCTTATGCATCAAAGAAGACATCTCATCATCGGATGAAGATGAAATCAGTGACAGTGAGACAGGAAGAGTTCTATTCATGGAAGTAAAAGATTTTGACAAAGAAGACTCATAAGAAGAATATGAAGAAGCCGGAGAAGGATATGAAGAAGTCAAAGATGAAATTGAAGAGGTAGAAGTTTACTATCGATAAAAATTAATGTGTGCCATAGAAGTTATCAGAAGAGAAAAGAAGAAAAACAAGAAACTACAAGTAGAACTAGACAAGAAAAATGACACTTGAGAATTAGAACAAATGATCACAAGATTGAAGTTTCAAATAGAACAAGATAAAAGAATTAAAGAAGCACTCAAAGAACAACTATAATAAAAGGACAAGATCATTGGAAACTTGGAGGCAGAGATTGTCACACTAAGAAAGGATATTCAAAAGAAAAATATGTAGAATAGCTCAAAAGTTCTTGATGACATTATCAATAGTAAAAAATCTCATATTGACAAGTCTGGACTTGGATACAATCAGACAGAAAAGGGATCAAGATCCAAAACAACAGAGCAAGAAACAAATCCAAAAAGCTATGCATAAATAATCAAAGGGGATAGGAAGATGTAGAAGGAAGATTACAGGGACACTCCTCCACCGAAAAGATTCAGATTTCAGAATCAATAATAGACAAATAAACCTCAAGAAGAATAATGATTCATAAGAGCACCTTCTTTCAGAAGATCTTCAACTCCCAGGTATCAAACTATATTTTTTGGTTTATGTTATGCATGTAATAATTTTGGACATAAAGTTGTGAATTGCAGAACTAACAATAGGAACAATAACAACTTCGAGAGTCATACACAAAGGGGTTACTCAAGAATACCTAGTGAAACACAAAGAAAAAGTTACAACAGGTTTGAATCTTTGAGCACTGAAGTGGAATGTTACAAATGTAACAATTTTGGACACGTGGAAAAAAATTGCAGAATGACAGTCCCTCCTAAAGAACCTCAACAGAACAACAACAGTCAAGGACAAGAACCTCAGAAAACGACATGGATAAGAAAGCAAGATCAATATAGCAATGAAGAATGCACAACCGCTCTACAAGCTAAGCAGAAGAAACACGGTTGGTATGTTGACAGTGGGTGTTCAAAACACATGACAGGTGATACAGACAAATTTCTTACATTGCGAAAGGAAAGAAATGGATCAGTCTCCTTCGGAAATGATAATTTAGCCAAAATCATTGGAGAATGCACAATCTGAATTGGGAACAAGAATAAAAAGGCACAAAATGTTCTACTGGTAGAAGTAATGAAACATAATCTTCTAAGTGTGAGTCAAATGTGTGACCAAGGTCATAAAGTTACTTTCAATTCACAAAAATGTGAGATAAGAAGAGAAGGTTCAAGGAAATTGGTTGGTACAGCTGCACAAACTTCAAACAACATATATGTGTTAAGTGAAATTGGAAATGAAAAGTGTTGTCTAGGAAAGGAAGATGAAAGTTGGTTGTGGCACAGAAGAATGGGTCACATGCATTTTGATAACCTTGTCAAAGTTAGCAAAAGAGAAGTAGTCAGAGAAATGCCCCAGATCACGAAACCAACCAACACTTTATGCAAGCATTTTCAACAAGGAAAGAAAACAAAGACCGGGTTCAAATCAAAGGAATATTCAACAACAAGACCACTAGAAATTGTTCATACAAATCTAGTTGGACCAACTACAACAAAGGGCTTAAAAGGTGAGGGATACTTTATGTTATTAGTTGATGATTATACAAGAATGACTGCAATTTGCTTTCTCAATAACAAGTCAGAAGCTTTTGAAAACTTGAAGATCTACAAGGAAATGGTTGAAAATGAGATGGATTCAAGAATCAAATGCTTGAGATATGATAATGGAGGAGAGTTCAATTCAAAGGAAATTATGGACTACTGCAGCAATCATGGAATAAAAAGGCAATTCTTCGTTGCTAGGACACCTCAACAGAATATAGTTGTTGAAAGAAAGAACATGACAGTACAGGAAATGGCTCGAACAATGCTAATGTATTCCAAATTGACAGATTTATTTTGGACACAGGCAATGCATACATCATTTCACATTCAAAACAGAGTAATGCTCATAAACAACATTGATAAAACTCCCTACAAGCTATGGAAAGGAATACCAACAAATGTGAAGCACTTCAGAGTTTTTGGAAGCAAATGCTACATCAAAAGAGAAGATGGAAGAATGGGAAAGTTTGACTCTCGTGTGGACAAAGGAGTACTTATTGGTTACTCAAGTACAAGGAAAGCATACAAGTGTTACAATCTAAGATTGAACAAAGTTGTGGAAAGCATCAACGTAACAATTGATGAAACAGGAAGACCATAATCAGATGAAGAAGAAAATAAATCAATGGAACAACTTTTCAAAGAAGAAGAAGTAGAAGATGAAGTAGAAGAGGAAGATGAAGAGAATCCAACAGAAACATAAGAGCAAGTTCAACAAGTATCTCTAAAGACACCTAGAAAACAAGTATAGAAGAATCATCCTTCAGATTAGATTATTGGAAACAAAGATGCCGGAGTTGAGACTAGAAGAAAAATCCATTCACCAAAACAAACACACCTAGCAGTCTTATCTACAATTGAACCAAACTGTTTTGAAGAAGCCAACAAGGATGAATTTTGGAATAAGGCCATGAATGAAGAATTGGATCAAATAGAGAAAAATGACACTTGGGAACTGGTTCCAAGACCAAAGAATAAGAATGTGATCGGTACAAAATGGGTTCTCAGGAATAAATTAAATGAAGATGGACAAGTTACAAGGAACAAAGCTAGATTGGTATGTAAAGGATATGCACAGAATGAATGAATCGACTTTAAAGAGACATTTTCTCCAGTTGCCAGAATGGAAGCATTCCGGTTCCTTTTAGCCTATGCATGCTCCAAAAATGTTAAAGTATATCAGATGGATGTAAAATCATCTTTTTTGAATGGGGAACTTGAAGAAGAAGTCTTCATTGAATAACCATAAGGATTTCAGTTGTCAGAGAATGCAGATTATGTGTGTAAATTAAAGAAGGCCGTGTATGGTCTAAAACAAGCTCCTAGAGCATGGTACTCTAGACTAGATAAGTATCTGCAGTGGGCAGGGTTTAGAAAAGGAAGTACAAACAACAACCTCTACATCAAGGTAAGTGAAGGTAATATTTTATTAATTGAAGTTTATGTTGATGATATTATTTTTGGTAGTGATGATGACAGGTTAAGCCAAAAATTTGCAAAATATATGCATAATGAATTTGAAATGTCATTACTTGGAGAACTATTCTTCTTTTTGGGACTTCAGATACGCCGAAGCAACCAAGGGATATTTATTTTTCAAACCAAGTATATCAGAGAAATGCTAAAGAGGTTCGGAATGGAATATTGCAAACCAGTTATCACTCCCATGCAAACCAGTTGCAAGTTGAGCAAAGATGATGATTCGAAGTCTACAGATCAGAGGCAATACAGGTCAATAATTGGCAACCTACTATATGTGATAACATCCAGACCATATGTAATGCAGGCAGTTGGACAGGTGGCATGATTTCAAGAAACACCAAAGGAGTCACATGTGTTAGCAGTGAAGAGGATTTTCAGATATCTCAAAGGAACAAAAGAGTTTGGATTATGGTATCCAAAAGGAAAGAATCTATCACTTATTACCTACACAGATTGGGTAGGTTGTATTGATGACCAATGAAGCACCAATGGAGTGGTGTTCTACTTGGGTGAGTGTTTAGTATCATGGATAAGAAAGAAACAATCATCAGTATCTTTATCTACAACCGAGGCAAAGTATATTGCAGCAACATCATGTTGTACACCGGTTCTTTGGATGAAACAAACTCTGATAGATATATAGGTTGATTATGATGATCCCATTCCAATCTATTGTGATATTACAAGCACCATCAGTATCTCGAAGAACCCGATGATGCACTCCAAGACGAAGCACATTCCAATAAAGTATCACTTTCTACGGAAGTAGGTTGCAGAAAAGAACACCAGAGTTGAGTATGTGGGCACAAAAGAACAAGTGGAAGACATATTCACAAAACCACTTCCACAGAAATCCTTTGAATATATTTGCCTGATACCTAGAGTTATTTCTACTCCAAAATGAATTCTTTTTGAATTCTTATCTTATATTTCTTAGCTTTACACAAGGAAGAACCATAAGGGGACAGTTCAGTTAGGGGGAGCAACCCCAGATGGAAAGATACATTTTTCCATTGATGATAAAGGGTGAGAGATTTATCAGATACAGAGGATAGAGGCAGAGGATAGAGGCATGGTTCTAGGGGGAGCATGAGTGATATGATTTCAGTATTGCATCAAAGTGTTGCCATCAATGCCAAAGGGGGAGATTGTTGATTAAGGTTGGTTGTCATTGATGTCAACCCTTGAAGAAATCCCTATAGCACAAAGGTTGGGTAATGGACCCAAGATTGTTTGATGTAAATATGAACCATTATTGTCTTGTCATGGTTGATAATAAGTAGAAATGGATGAACTCCAAAGTGGTGCCCTTATGGTGAAAGCCCTCACAGGAAGACTCTTTGTGGATTGAGTTATCCTAGAAATATGGTTAGAAAACCCATGATTATTTGTGGAATAATGAGATGAAAACCAGTGAATTTGTTAGTGAAACTATCCTATATGGATAGTTCTTGTCATTCCATTTCTAGTGGTATGTGGAATGTCACATAACTCCTCATGGTTAGAGAGTTATGGCCATGAGAAGTTGGAGAACTCGGGTTTGGGTAATGGACCCAAGTTTTTTTGATGGATAACAGTATGATTTTTGATATATTTTCAGGTAATACTATTCTATATGAATATTACATGTCATTCCATTTTTGGTGGTATGTGGAACGTCACATAAATCCTCACAATTTGAGAGTTATGGCCTTACGAAGTTGGAGGACCCTCATATATCATCTAGAGGCCCCAAAAGGTCAAAGTAGTCAAAGTGGTTTAAGAGATTTTAAAAGGTAAGTAATAAAGTGAATTGATGAGTGTACTATAATTCAAAGTGAATACAAAATAAATTAATTCAATAATAAATTTAATGGAGAAATTAGAAGTAGGTTAAACCTAAAATAAGGAAAGTGGGCAAAGTGACCTAGAAGATGTTTTTAAGGAAGCTACTTGGAGAGTATAAATAAGAGGCAAGTCTCTCTAATTAAGACACACTTGAGAATATTAAATACCTATAGGTGTCTAAGGTAACCAAAGGATATCTCAGCCTAATTTCTAACGAAAGTGAAGAAAAGAAGGCCGGAATTCAAGGAAGGATAAATTCTTTTGATGATGTGTTCTAAGGTATGTTGTTTTCAGGTCATCTCACCATTTTCGCAATTAATTTTTTTCTAGAATGATTCGGACCATGAAATTTCTATGCCATTGAGGAAACATATCCAAGTATCTGTGGTAAAAAATTGAACTCATGGGTCATTGTATTTTTGGAGTTACACTCCGTGGAAAATAGGGTTTGTGGCTAGTCATGAAACTAGTCAAAAACAGGTGTTTCGGGTAAAAACGTCATAACTTATTCATAAAAGATCCAAATTCTGTAAGAAAAAATGTGTTGGTTAGAGTACATTCTGTAGTATTATTTGTAACAGTTTCATATCAATTCAAAAAATATTCATGTGGGACACGCTCTACAAGGTCGCTCTCTAGAATAAGCCAGAATTCAGCAAGGTGTGCCATTTTTGCCATAACTCCTTTTATGAAAGGTTCCAAGTGGCGACACCTAGAGGAATTGCATAAATCACACTGAAGAAAATTGTATATCAGTTTCAGAACTTTATTCATTATAGGTACAAAGTTAATATTATTTCAAGTTAGGGTTGTTGACTAATCCAAAACTAGTCTTGTGAGACTAAAGAAACGTTGGATGAAAATGCTAGTCTCTTGTTGCTAAAGTTAAGGAAGGTTTGTAGGTATGTGATCATATACAATAGGTCTATTACAGAGTTACAAATCATATTTTGATGATGAAATTGATGAGGGCTTTTGATTGAGGTATAAGTTGGGTACATGGTTGAGACAAGTAGTTGATGAGTTGGCACATACATGAGGTGTATAGTTAATGATGTTGGTACATATTGATGAGTCATAGTTGAGGAGTACTTGACACATGATTGATACATACTTGGTACATGGTTGGTTGCACTTGTTTATGGTACAGGTTGATTACAGATTGTTTGGTACAAGTTGGTGCATGGTTGATGCACTTGTTTATGGTACAGGTTGAGGTACAAGTTAATACATGGTTGATGCATGGTTCATGTTTATTGGTACATGTTTACAATGGTATATCTCACAGTGATAGTGTGTCAGTGGTTCCATCATTCTAATTCTACTTCAGGGCGGTTAGACGGGGCAAGGACAGGTGGTTGTAGCCACCTTCCTGTTGTAGCCGGAGAACATAGGGGGTTGTAGCCTCCTTCTGATTGTAGCTAGAGAATTAGGGAGTTGGAGCTTCCCTCAGGTTGTAGTCTAAGAAACTAGGGGGTTGGAGCCTCCTTCCAGTTGTAGCTAGAAAACAAAGGAAGTTGGTGCTTTCAATGAATGTAATTCTTCAAGACATATAAGATAAAGCATTCAGTGGTTTTCTCCCGATTTGGGTTTCCATGTAAAACACTATGTACTGTGTATGTGTGTGATTGTTCATTTCTTATTGATCATTAATGGATAATAATTCTACATTGATATAACACTTGGATTATTAGGAGAAAAAGGATTATAATTACGCTATTACTGATTCACCCCCCCTCTCAGTAATCAAACAGAATGAACATAAGAAACCCATAGAATCATTGAAGATAGAAGAAATTCATGTTCGAGATAAGTTTCCTAAGCCAATTTCACCCATGAATGTGGAGTTGATCAACAAATTCAAGGATGAACATGAATATGTGGAGGAAGTAATTTAATAATGGTGGCAAAACATGCCATCGTTCACACGAAAAGGAAACAAATTGTTTCTCACTCATAAAACGAAATAACCCTACAGACTCTTGTTCGCCATGATATGTGGGTTATACGACGAAGAGAATAACACTCACTTCAAAAGAGAATGGACTCCAATGACACATTATGTAGTGGAAAAATGGCACATATTCAATTGGGCTCATTTGTTATCCATCAACATTTGAAAAAATGCAAGGAGAGAACCAACATTAAAAACATTGATTTTTTTCATGTATACTCATTTGATAGATGTTATTTGTGATGCACATCATTTTCTTGGGATGTGATGGGAGTAGAACCCTAGTTTGTTCCCAATACATGCTTATTGTTTTCAATTGTGGGAGGATAGTTACAAAGAGAATACTTATGATATTTTCGAGCATTTTATAGTACCCCTATATGCCATTATTTATAAATAACACCTCCTAAGAATATCCACAGAGTCTATTCAGACTATTAAAAAAATTGGTGACTGGTACATTGGGAAGCATTATGCATACATTAGGATTTATGGTATCATAGGTGCTCCTCATCAACTTCCTGAATACATACCTACAAAATTGTTGATTAGGGAGATAACATACCAAACAATGAAGTTTGGGTCATAGTTGTATTATCTCTCAATTCGAAAAGATATTGGTTAAGATTCCCTATAACTATAGGAGTATAGACCTCAACAAATGTTCCCCGTGACAAAAACGAAGCAGAAGCCTTGAAAGAATTTCTTTTGTGTGTAGGGAAAGCTAGGAAATATGATCATAAGGGAATAATATTGATTAATCTAAAATATATGGGGTTAGTAAGTTCCATCTAGCTTCAAGAAGAACCCCAAGAAGTTATTTTCAGAGGAACTATGTCCTTTGAATAATCCCTATTGAAAATCAAAGATAAAAAAGAAAAAGAAATAATAAGATTGTTAGAAGGGGAAAAGGGGAAAGAAATGAAACAACAATGGGAAGCATTAATAACTTAGGATATTGTCCAAGAAGTGGAAAGAAGAAAATACCATTTATATAAGGAACAAAGTGTTGTACGATAAGGCCATAAAGGCCAATGAGAAATATAAGAAGAAGAAAGTGAAATAGGAAGAGTCAACAATGAAGGAAATAGAGAAAGAAATAGCTAAGAAAGTAGCAGAAGAGGAACAAATAAAAATAATAGAGAAAGAGAAGGTAGAGAAAGAGGAAGTAGAAAAGAAAGAGCAGTAGAAGAAGTGAAGAAGAAAGAATCAGAAAGGAAAGAAATAGAGGAAATCGATAAGAAATAGAAAGAAATGGTTTTTGCAAAAAGATTAAGAGAAGAACAAGAAAAAGGTACCCCCCTTGAACTCATTCCAAAAATTGCATGTGTCAGGTACTCCTATAGACCCTGGAAACCCATTGAATGTTATACCAATGGTTTTAGATAGTACTATTAAATATGTTGTAGTATTTGAAGACACATTTCCAGATGTGGCGACATACTTCTACATCAAAAATAAAAGGAGAATAGCTTCCAGGGAAAATAAACAACCAAGGCTACTAGAAGAGCCCACAGAGTCAAAATCAAAGGAAAGTTCCATTTCATGGCCTTTGATAAGTGACCCTAAGTAGAATGTCATTGAAACAGCCTAAGCCTTACATACTTTTTCAGGGGATAATTTCAATATATTGGGTGAATTGAGTTCTTCCCTAGATCAATACAAACTTCGGATATCCTCATTGGAAGATAAGTTGAAGCAGCAAAGGGACTAGATGGAAACAATTTTTTCACAAGAGATAAAAGACAAGGAATAATTGCACAGTATGGAAATTAATGACCTCAAAGACAAGAATTCGTAGGAAATAGTGACTCTGGAAAAAGAGTATTAGGAACATGTTAACATTTCAGACGATCAAAAACAAAGTATCTCATAATTGGAAGAGAAATTGTAGCAAATGTAGATCACACTAGAAGAGAATAACTAAGATGCAAATGTTATGAAATTCATGCAAGAGGAAGCAATGGAGGTGAATGAAGAATTAAGGAAAACACAATCACAAGTTGTGCATGCATTAGGTGATGTACAGAGGCATTATGATGACATGGTGATGCTACAAGAACAAGTTGATGAACAAAGGAGCTAATATGAGGTGGCTCAATGTGCACTTGATAAAGTGGTAGACTAGCAAGAAAGGTATACCTAGACACCTGAGACTTTACCTAGGTATAATACCAAGCATAAAATGAAGAATCAATTTCTATTTGATTCTTACAAAGAAATATTTGATGAAGAGAAAGAAGGTATGGAAATGGCCACCAATTCTTGTATCGGGATTTGAAACTCTTCTGATGAAATATTAGAATCTTTCATAATAGAAACCATGGCACGTTTGGAGGAGGTAGGCCCTAGTGAGTTGAAACTCAAATATGTGACAGAGCATAGAGACATAAGTAGAGACCATATAAATCAGCTCAATCATATGGATAGAGACATTTTACATAAGTACATGGTCAATCCTATCAAACTGAATACTTCAGCTAAATACTACATGAAGAACATCAAACAAGAAATTAAAATAGATATAGTCACTATTATCGCGCAATTTGTACTTTCCCAAAGCCAAAGGCAAGTGGATATTGAATTGGCGTAACAAGGAGGATGACCTATCACTATCACCTTAATAGGAAACCTCTTTCTATTTAGGAGTGTGTCACAGTACCCCAGGGGAGATGTCCCCAATGACCTGAGGGTTTGAGAAGGCTAAGGTAAAAGCTATAAGAAAGTCCCACCCCTCTCATAGGTCACCCAGATCAAAAGTTCCAAAGTTTTATTGAGATGAAGAAAAAGATAAATTAGGTGTACCTTCCCATAAAAAGACAACAAATAGAAAAGAAATGCAATTTGCAAGTACCATATGATATCAATGCTTCATAAAACCATAAACTTCTAAAAGATAAACAAGATAATATAGAATTGAAGCAATGTAAATATTTACAACAATAATGAATATTTAGCAACAACCACAACCATTATGCCTCAATAATGCTTAATAATGACAAGAAACAATAGCCTTAGGTTAACATAATGGTAACAGTTGTCAGAAGCAATTATGGTAATGTATAATCAACTTTCAATCTTGCTTTTAGGATAAATTTTCTATTGTTATAGATGGATGTAGCAATATTTTGCAACAACAATAAATTAGTTAGTGAGTTAATCTAGCTTAAAGTCAATAGAAGTTAGTAGAAGTCTTAGGGAAGATAGTTTAAGAATTGTTTGATCAATCAATCACTTGTGAGGAATGGAGTAGTGCCTTTTAGGGTAATGGAGTCAAGGTTAGCAACAACAAATCTTAGAGGAAAACAATAATGATAATAAATAATCTAAAGCGATGGATGAGATGATTGAGGTGTTAGTAACCTAAGGCCTCAATGTCTAAACCCTAGAAGGAATGATTGCTAGAAAATAAGTAACCTTAGGCCCTATCGATTCCCTTCTTCCTTAGATTAAATTTGAATTAAAATTTATGAAGAAAATGAAGTAAATATACTAGAGTGCTACAATGGTAGGGCTCTAGTGTATACTTAAAAATAAGTGTTCTCTAGCAATTTCAAGTAGGTGGAAAATTATAAGGAAAAAGATAGTAACATATGTTCTTCCCCTACGGTTTCAAACTAGCAATTCCATAATCTTTGATATGAACAAGAAAATTCACCATAAACATTCAAAATAAAATGAAGAATTGCATATTTACTTACTTCATCAAGAAAAATCTAGCAACAAACCCTTTTTGAAGACTTTCCATCATGAAAAAATGCCAAAATACATCAAGATTAGCCTCTCCAAGAAGTTGTGCATCGCTTAATTTCATCTAATAACCCTTAAAGAGGGCCAAATTTCAGACCTCGCACTTGTGTGAGTGAAATATGATGATAATAATGAGGTACTTTTCCTCAACTTATATAATACCAATGACCTCTAATTAAATTTAGGTCAGAAAAGGCCAACATGGCCAAATTACATAAAACAATCTAGTTTTTACATAAATTCAAAGAATTAAACCCTAAAATGTCCAATAGAGGTGACGCCATGCCCTCCTAGGGTGATTTTGGGCCTCATAAGTGGGATGTTAGGCTCCATGAGAAAAATGTTAAGCCTTCCGAGGCCTCCGGATGATGCCACATGTGCCACCTAGCACACATTTGCCTCCATCATGTCCATCTGACGTTGGGTGATGTCTAGGGTCACAAGGGTGACTTCATGGGCCTCCCAAGGCCAATGTTTAGGGGGGAGAGAAAGATCCCCCTAGATCTAGGTCTGTCAAAGTGTCTCTATTGGAACGCTCTTATTTTTTTTGGGTGCAAGCCTCTGGTGTCTCTCTGCCCCTAGTTGGGGTCACAACATCCATCTGGTGGGATTTTAGCCCCATGGAGGTCCGAGCTAATCATATCCCCATATGTACATGTCCATCGGGCATGGTCCTACAACAACAATAAGTATTCCCTCCATGGGATCATAATTCACAGGGATCATAGCAATTTCAATCACATCCAATAATCAAACTACCCAAACATGTGAATCAAACCCCCCTTTACCCAAACAAATGCTCAAACACGTTATGAGGTTTAACAAGACATGTTTGGAGAGGGTCTCAGAATATCCTATTGGGCTAATCCTCCTCAAGTTTTGGGTTTTTCCCAAGTGAATACAAATCTAGGTCATGTAAGTGTATGAAATGGTGTAGGGAATGTTTGGGTAAGGGGTGCAGTGATAACAGGGAAATGTAGGTCTTACCTGTGGGTGCCTCTGTAGAGGGCGAGCTACACCTTGTCATGGATGCCATTTTTTCCTAGCCCATTCAATGCATTTTATTCTTTGTCTTATTGATTTTTCTTTCAAAGAGAATAACTAGGGGACATTGTCCTAACATGGTGACCAGTGGTGACAACATTACCCACAAGCACTTCACGGAAATGAGAAGGTTGGCTCGTGATGAGACCCCCTTTCTCTTGGCTATGCCACCAAGAGACAGTACCCTAGTTTGGTGACCAGATAGATGGTAGTGTCATACCACTACATGCCCATGGGCCTAATAGGTCGACTCATGATGAGACCTCCCATCCACCAACTAGATATTGAGTTTAATTTTATTTTACGAGTCCCCTTTTCTTACTGAGAAGTCGTTTATTTATTTCTCAGGAATCCCTTGGTGAAGCATCTCAATTTTTTTTATATTTTGGATTTTATCTTTTTCCAGCTACTTTTACCCTCTAAGCCTTTAGCCCCTTCTTCCCACAAGGAAAAGTAAAACCCTTACTAGCCTGGAAAACCCGATGCCCAAACCAAGGTAGGGGAAGATGAGATGGATAATGATGAAAAGTGGTAAGTATGGAAGGAATGGACAATGACCTTCCATAGACCCACCTAGTGGAAACTCATCCCTAAGGGAACTAGATTACTAGAGCAACCTGTCACCCCCCCAGGTATGAACAAGTTAAAGAGAATAATTTCTAAGCAAATGCCATGAAACAAAAGAGATTTTAATGCACATATTCAAATGCTTCAAAAATCAGAGTGACACATACCACGATACCCAGACTCATTACCTCATGGAGCAAGACCCACTGCTACTTCAGAATCAGGCCGATGTGATTAATGCTCTTGTTGTTGATAGATAGGACACACTGAAGAAAGGATGGACCCTCTAAGGCTAAGCTCAAGTCATATGGCTCTCAGTACTCCATGTCTAGGACCTGTGGGCCTCAAGACATAATCTCCTTAGTTATCCCTAGGATAGGGGATAACAGTCACAAAATTGTGTGATGGAGAGCTACAATTGGAAAATATGAAATTGGTAATATTAGAAAACGTACACAAGAAATTTGATTGTGGACCATGTATATGGAGAAGAATGCATCCAAAGGACCAACTCTATAGTTTTACATCTCGTCTCTTGTAAAAATATTTTTCAAATTTTGAATAGAAAAAAATTGTAATACGAATGGTTAAGAATAGGAAATGAACAATCATTGGAAATGGAAAGACTCTCTTATTATTTATAAATAGAACTTGAAGTTATGATAGGAGGAATTTTTCCCATTGTACATGAGAGATGGTACTATTACCTCTAGCTAAAAAAAGAGCAAGAGTCATTTTGGAGATTGTGAATGTTGATGAATGTGTATGAGACTATTCTTTGCATATACTTATTGTTTAAGCATTATTAAATGTTCTTGTATGAACTATTTCTGCATAGATGTTTAAAATTCTTATGCTTTCATAATTTCCATGTGAGTACAATGATAATGTTTTACAGTTAATTATGCAACTATTTGTGATGTTATCTATAGCATTATTATTTTAATTTTTTGTTAAAAGATATAAACTATTTCTATCATTAATAACACCACATATTTCTATGCTTATATCATTAGTTTTTCTCTTGATCAGGATATAATAGGATAGTATAGGGTTAGGGTAGGATAATTTAGATTAGTTGTATTTAATTCATTTAAGAACAAATTTAAATTTATCTGAGAACATTATATTCTGATATTCATAATTGAATGTATTTAGAGTGGCAACCAGGGCCACATATTGGTTGGAAGTGCTATCCCAAATGCAAGTAAGCCTAATTGGGGTTTTTCATTTGGAGCTCTCCCTTACCTACTTGATAGGCCAATCGGACCCATCAATGGCTCCTAAAACCAAGACTTATGTAAGTGATCCCATTAATAATGGTTCAATTACTTTGTCATATGGTTGACACTGTGATTTTTTATTGGAAGGAATAGTACAAGGAAAACAACATTACTCGGGCATCTAACTCTACATGAAATTCATTGAATCCCCAAGAACTCCCAAATTTTACAAGTTGAGAAAAATATAGTAGGTGAAGGTACCATTGGATGCCAATGTGTTCTAAACTTTGACATGGGGAGAAATCAACTCTAGAAGGAAGAATCTAGGTTAGTGGCACATTATAGATATGTTTACTAGGATGTTGTAGTGGGAAAATAAGCTATAAAGAACAATATAGTCACTAAGGATAAGGATATGTTTGAGCATATTCACTAGATATATCAAAGGGTTGAAAACATTACTACTTATTTTGTATATTCTCACATAGCATATTTTCTTGTAGGACCTGATTTCACCCTAGCTATGCAACTAAAACCAACAACGACATTTTCTGGAGGGTGGCCTATGAGTATTTTGCTTTCCCATACTCATTTTATCGATCCCAAATTTCCTTTACTTGATGAACCCACTAACAACCTTGATCTTCATTCTATTGTTGGGATCATATCCTTTGAAATGGTCCACAAGATTTAATGTTGTCTTTCTTTTTAGTGAATTCTTGAGCATGGTGGTTACATATATTTTTCATTTACATTATCAAAATATATTAAGTTACAAGGGTGACTATGATTCATTTGAGATCACATCAAGTTGAGCACCTTTGCAATCACCAAAAATATATTTATTCAATTAAACACATAAAATATCACATGTGAGTTTTCATTGATAAGTTCTATTGTAATACCAAAATCACTTCACTTGTTGAATCAAGCATGAAGGCTTTAGATTGCATTGGTCATATGGGTATTGTTGTCACTGATCCAAACTATAGACTTTCACTTATAAATCGTAAAGATAGTCTAAGTGATCTAATTATTAGTTTCATTGATGCATCATTTGGATGCCCAAGGGGACCTCTATTATTCAAGAATCTAAATTTTGGTATAGATCTTGATAGTCATATTTCGATGGAAGGTCCAAATGGTATTGGAAAGTCAACTTTGAAAAAATTAATTCTATGGGCACTACAACTAAGTTTGAGTACAAGTTTCCATACAATGAAGTTTTACGTAGACATTTTTAGTCAATACCACATTGATTGGTTTTCCTTGTTAGATAATCCTCTATTTTATATGATGTGGTGCTTATTTGGTTTCTTGGAATAAAATTTGAGCGCCAATTTAGGATCATTTGGCATCACAAGGAACCTTGTACTTCAACCCATGTGTACATTATCAAGTGGAAAACAAATCATTAGATATTCCTTCTATCATCCCCATCCATTTGTTTGGTCTCTCTATCATTCCATATGGTTTATGTTTGGTTGTTATATTATTTGCAGTGAAATTCTAGTCAAGGTGGATCGAATGATAGTCGAAGTCGAAGGAATCGACAGCAAGTCAAAGGTCGAGGTGGTTCGAACAGGTAAAGACAAAGTCTAAGGCATCGAAATAAAGTCGAAGGTCGAGGTGGCTTGACTAGGTAAATACAAATTCAAAGACATCGAAAACAAGTCAAATAGGTCAACCAACAAGAGGTCGACAGGTGGGCATGTGGAAACTGACTGAAGACCGAATGAAGGTTGACTAGTAGTCGACTGAAACAAAATATTGAGATTCACGGGGTTTGTAGCCAATGATATGCATGGCTTTGTAACCGTTTTTGGGCACCTTTTCTTTAGAGTTTTTCTTAATGTAAATCCTATAAAGAAGGCATGTTATAATGTTGTAAAAGTTAATCAATAATCATAGAGGTTGTTGGTCATGTAGATGTAAGTCGAATTGGCTACAAGATTGTTCTTGTGTAAAGAAAGAAGGTATGATTTCGATTGTGTATTAGGTGTGGACCAAGGTTACACATGTAACCTTTCATTCTGAATGAATAAGAAAACAAGAGAGAAGAACACTCAAGGAATGATGGTTTTCTCGGTTTGGGTTTCCAAGGTAAAATCTCTGTGTACTGTATATTTTCATTGTCATTTACTTTCTTGATTAAATCTTTATTCCTCTCTTCTTCTAGGTTTATCATGGAAGTGTTCCTCATTTCCTAACATGTGGTATCAGATATTGGTTTAACAACCTAGGATCTGAGCTAAACCCTTGGTTCAATAAGATTTTTAAGTCATAAATATTTACAAATTGTGTTAAAAAATGGCGAGCAGTTCGAGAATAGAGATCGAAAAATTCAATGGCCATAATTTTGAGCTTTGGAAGGTTAAAATCGAATATCTCCTTGTAGATCGAAAACAATGGGAAGTAGTCTGTCCATGTACCATGTTGAAAGGTATGTTGATGAAGGAATGGGAGAAACTTGAGAGAAGAGAAAGGAGTACAATTTTACTTTTTCTTGCAGATTCTTTACTACTGAATGTCTTATGTGAAGATTCGGCCAAGAAACTGTGGGACACATTGGGGAGCTTGTACCAATCAAAATCCCTGGTAAATAATTTGTTTCTCAGAAAGAAATTGTATCTTTTGAGGATGAGTGAGGGAAGTTCAGTGACTGAGAACTTAAATGTGTCTAATAACATTATAAGTTAGTTATCTTCTGTGGATATTAAAATAATTTAGGAGGATAAATGTCTTAGCCTCTTATGTTATTTGGTAGACTCCTAGGATAGCTTAGTCATGGTTAGAGGGAGTAATGCAACCACATTAAAATTAGAAGATGTGGTTCCATCTCTACTGTTAGAAGAAATGAGAAGGAAAAACATGGAAGGATCGACCAAACATGCTTCTATGGTGAGAGTTCGACCAATTGACAGAGATAAAGGAAAAATCTCCAGTAGAAAGTCTAATTCGAATGGTATATCTAAATCCCATGTTCATTCGAAAAGAATATGTTGTAAATGAGGTAAATATGGGCATTACAAAAGGGACTGAAATTCAAAGGAAATGGAAGTCACTAAAAGATCCAACGAGAAGCATTCAACTGAGAGAAAGACGACTCCAAATAAAGGAGAGGCGATGTGTACTTGGCGTCAACCAGTACATAGTCAGATCAAGATGTTTGGTTGATCGAATCAGGAGCATCTTATCATATGACACCACATATAGAATGGTTCTACGAATATGAACAATATGAAGGAGGCATGTTCTTGGGGGACGACTCGACAACCAAAATTGTTGGACAAGGGAGAGTTCGATTGATACTATAGGATGGGAGGAGTAGAACCCTTCCAGGTGTGTTACACATTCTGGGTTTGGAAAGAATCCTGACATTTGTCAGTAACATGAGTGATGCAGGAGTGCACACTCTATTTTACAAGGATTTGTGCAAGATGGTCAGAGGTGTGATGGTATTAATGAAAGGATTTTGGATTGGAACACTATAAAATTTACTAGGGAGTGTCGACTCGACTAGATGCAACAACAACAATTTTCTTGAAGTCGACTTGACTCTACTCAACTTAGGATGAGTCAATTCAAACTGATTTGAGAAGTCATCATAAAGTCAACCCGACCATGCCATGGCACGAGAGGCTGGGGCACATAGGAGAAAAAGGACTTCGAGCTATGCATAGAAAAGGTATGGATGAAGACTTTTCTACATGTAATTTAGAAGTTGAATTTTGTGAACATTGTATATATGCAAAACAAATTCGGGTGAGGTTCCCATGTGGAGTGACAAGGGAAAATGGGATTCTAGAGTTGGTTCATAGTGATGTGTTTGGTCTTATTTCAGTTCCTTCACTTTGTATATCCATGTATTATGTCTCCTTCATAGATGTTTTTTCTAGGAACACATGGATGTATTTCCTGTGGAATAAATCAGAGTTTTTCGATAAATTCAAGGAGTTTAAATATCTTGTAGAAAACCAGACAAAGAAGAAGATTAAGGTGCTGAGAACTAACAACGGTGGTGAATTCTGTGGAAAATAATTTGATCAATTATGCAAGTAGTGTGGCATAGCGCACCAAAATACCACACCATATACCCCACAAAAAAATGGAGTTGCTGAGAGAATGAACAAAACATTAATGGACAAGGCAAGGATCATGCTTAGTGGTGTTGGGATCACACAAGAATTATGGGTGGAGGAATTTGAAACTGCAAAATACCTATTGAATATGTTTCCTTCGTCAGTGATATTCGACATGACTCCACATGAGGTATGGTTAGGTAAAAATAATTTGGTTTCATATCTCAAAGTATTTGGTTGTGATGCATTTGTGCATGTTCCAAAGGAAAAGAGGAGCAATCTAGAGAAGAAGGCAGACAAATATATTTTCATTGGATACAAAGAAGGAATGAAAGGATATAATCTCTAGGATCTTGCATCAAGGAAAACAATGTATATTCGAGATGTGGTCTTCAGAGAAGTTGGAAGTAAGTCTGGGCCTAAAGAATTTGTTTAGACCGAGAATAATCTAGAGAAGGTGTGGTTTGAACTGAGGAATGAAGAAGATGATTCAGATGATTCAAATGAATCAGAAGAAGAGGTGGAGCAACTGATCCCGGTTGTAAGGGGGTCAGAATGAATAAGAAAATCATTCGAAGGGTATAGTCCACCCAAATTTCGTTCTGCATTTGTATTAATTTCCACTAACATTGATTCCAAGTCAATTGGGGAGCCAATCGAATCAGCAGAGGGAAAACTCTGGAAGGAATTCATGGTCAAAGAGATGGAATCCTTGCACAAGAATGAGACATGGGACTTAGTAAAATTACCTAGTGGAATAAATCTTGTCGGTAGAAAATGGGTATTCAAGAAGAAGATGAATGCAACAGGTCAAGTCGAGAAATTTAAAGCTCGACTAGTAGCAAAAGGATATTCCCAAGTCGAAGGAGTCAACTTCGGTGAGATTTTTTCCCCTGATGCAAAATTAACTTCCATTAGAGTAATAATGTCTCTCGCTGCAACATTTGATCTAGAAATAGAACAAATGGATGTAAAGACAATATTCCTACACAAGGACCTAGAAGAGGAAATCTACATGAAACAGCCTGAAGCTTATGTAGTAAAGGGAAAGAAATATTTTTTGTGCAAACTAAAAAGATCCCTTTATGGTATAAAGCAATCAGCAAGGATGTGGTACCAAAATTTCAACACATACATTCTTAGTTTGGGGTTTGTGAGAAGAAAAGATGATCACTACATATATTCCAAAGAATAAGGTGGGTGTTTCATATATGTAGCATTGTATTTTGATGACATGTTGTTGATTGGAAACAACATGGATGCAATAAAAGAGGTGAAGAAGAATATATCCTCCAAGTTCGACATGAAGGATATCAATGCAGTGAACTTCATTCTAGAAATGGAGATCAAGAGATATAGAGCAACTAGAAATCTTTGGTTGAACCAGATGAAGTATATTGAAACCATATTGAAACGTTTCAACATGCAGGATTGTAAGCCTGTGAAGTTGCTAATTCTTGTGGGAGCAAGGCTAAATAATGAACAGTGTCCAAGGACAAGGGAGGAAAGAGAGGACATAGCATGTGTTCCCTATGCAAGTATTGTAGGTATTCTAATGTATGTGATGGTCTACACTCGACCAGACATTGCCCATGTAGTGGGAGTGTTGATAAGGTACATGTCGACACTTGAGAAGGAGAACTGGTCTATTTTCAAGAGAGTATTCATGTATTTGTGTGGCACAAACAATTACGCTATATGCTACCAAGGAAAACCTGGAGGTGACTGTGAATCAAATGTACATGGATTTGTTGACGCTGAATGGGATGGAGGTCTGGATCGATGGAGGTTGGCCAGTGGATATGTGTTCAAAATGTTCGGTGGAGTAATAAGATAGATGAGTAAGTGATAGGGATTCATAGCCCTGTAAACAACAAAAGTTGAATACATGGAAATCAAACATGGATGAAAAGAAGAAGTATGGTTGCAAAGGATGTGTTCATGAATTGGATTTGAGAAGAGATCTATGAAGATAAGTTGCGACAGTCAAAGTGAAATACTTATGGAAAATAGCCCAACTTATCATTCTAATACTAAGCACATTGATTTACAATACCATTTCATGAGAGACATAGTGAAAAGCAACAAGGTGTTCCTGGAGAAAGTAGACACATTGGAAAACATAGTGGACTCTTTGACCAAATCTGTTACTTTTGTGAAGTTCTCTTGGTGCCAAGAGGAAATGGGCATTGTTGCCCCAGGTATATGAAAAAGATTTCAAAGGTCTCCCGGTTTCAGAAAAGAAAACAACAAGTGGGAGAATGTTGGTTTGTTATATTATTTGTAGTTAAAGTCTAGTCGAGGTGGATCGACTCACAGTCAAAGTCGAAGGTCGAGGTGGTTTGACCAAGTAAATATGAAGTTGAATACATCGACAACAATTCGAAAGCTGAGGTTGCTTGACTGGGTAAAGAGGAAGTCGAATACATCGATATAAATTCAAAGGTTGAGGTGTCTTGACCAGGTAAATTCGAATTTGAAAAGAAACTCGAAGAGGTCGACCGAAAAGAGGTCGACAGGCGGGCATGTGGCAACCAATTGAAGACAGAATGAAGGTCGATTGGTAACCCGACTTATTAATCGACTATTAAAGAATCCCAAGATTCGTGGGATTTGTAGCCAATGATATATGTTGATATGTAACCATTTTTGGGTTCCTTTTATTTATGTTTTTTCCTAATGTAAAGCCTATAAAGAAGGCATGCTATTTTGTTGTAAAAGTTAATCAATAATCATAGAGGTTGTTTTTCATGTAGATTTCAACCAAATTAGCTACATGGTTTTTCTTGTGTAAATCAAGAATTTATGATGTCAATTGTGTCTTAGGTGTGGACCAAGGTTAGACATGTAACCTTTTATTCTGAATGAATAAGACAACAAGAGAGAATAACACTTAAGTAATGTTGGTTTTCTCGGTTTGATTTTCAAGTGTAAAATCTCTTTGTATTGTATGTTTGTTTTATCATTTAATTTCTTGATTAAATATTTCTTCCTCTCTTCTTCTAGGCTTAGCGTGGAAACATTCCTCATTTCCTAAAATTTTAGTTACTACAAGCTTTCATGCCTCTTCCAACAACAATGGTCAAATTGTTCATGCCTTTGTTGCACCAATAGTTTTTTGATGTGCACCCCTTCACTTGAGTCTTCCTAGACCTACATGTTTCCCACAAAATATGCAGTTATGTCCTCTATGGCAACAAACCCATGGTCAAATTCAAACATGTATAGCATCATTCCTAAACATGGAGGACAGTGTGAACAGTATCCATTTAAATATGGAGAAAATTATATGGGCACCCTTATCAATGTAATTATAGATTGTATATATGTCCTCATTAATAGGTGGTTAGGGTTTTTCTCTTTAATATTATTTTAAATGAGAATTCGTTAAGTTGTTACTAAATACATGGTCAAATTTAACAACTACCCCAATTGTGTAGTTCATTATAAATACAAATAGAAATGAGTGTATAACATGTATACATTTTTGGCCAAAAGTTCTCTCACTTTATCCATTCTTTCATTGGTGTCTTATCGTGGCTAAGGGCCTTTAACTCATATCATGGAACTCCTTTATCAAGAATCCAATATGAGAGGAGTTATACAAACATATTAATATTTTGTTATGTTAATTTGGTAGAAGAAAAAGAGAAGCATCCCTATTGGAATATTATACATGTTAGAAGACTCAAAACCGTAGATCAAGGGATCCTTAGAACAAAAAAAAAAATATTATTATAAAAATATTTGTAAAAAAATAATTAATTAAAATATATACATATCGGTTCCTTGATCTACAATTCTGAGTCCTTCACGGCTCTAGCCTTTGGGGTTTCGGATCCCAGTCTAGTTGGTCAGGAAGGTCCACCTAACCACCTGCGGAACTGCCTAACATCGGTCAACCTTATGGGAAACTCAATCTTGCGGTTACCTTCATCCAGTATAAGGCTAGTGAGGTTAGTCATACTCTGAAGTCCTGGACTTTCGGAGCTCCGAAGCCAAGGGGACATAGCTTCCTTAGGCTTAGCCTAAGGTTCCTGGGTATTATTCATATGGTTCCTCTCGAATGGATCTCATCCGCTCATCTTATAAACAAAGAGACCTCCCCCTTTTCAAGGCTTCAACTTCTTTATCCTTCCTAAGCTTTACCATGAAATGGTTAAGGACTTGGGTCTAGAATTTTGGTCCCCCGATAGGGCTCTGGAAGAGGTATCCTCTTCAAATGGATAGGTTCAGGTCAACATGATATCTCCTATATCGACCGTCATAAAATCTTATGTCTTAGGAAGCCTTAGGAACTAAGCTAGGCATACAGACTATCAGTCAGAAATGTAATTTTACAAAGAGATGGAGGCATACACATATCACAACCATTCCACATAGAAGTTATTTATAATTACGCATAGGTATAAATCCAAGCATCCATCCATTATTCCATATAAATACATAAAACAGGGAAAATACTTATCATAACCAGATAACGTGAAGCGACTGCTGAAATGGGTGCTTGTTTCCTCCTAACCATAGGCTCAGGCACTCTTAACGGATTTACCACTAGCCACCCCTGAGCTAGACCACAATGCTCTGCAACATAATCCTTTCTTTTGGCTCAGCAACAGTAGGGATGAAGGTCACTCTCCTCCTCTCGCAGTATCTTGGCAGTGGTTTACACGATACCAAGTAAGGAGGACCAATCTCATTTATCATCTTGTATCATAACCTTCTCAACCATTTCCTGTGACCATAACGCTTATCTCTTATTTCTTCCTTGAAACCGAGAGCTTATCTTCTCGTCTCTGCGCTCTTCGTAGGTCTTCCTCTCTCCCACCACACCTTCCTTCCTTGGCTTTCTCAACAAGGTTGCATGTGGCTCAAATTCCCAGTCATTGGTCAGGTCTGAAATCCTTATAGATGGGTGTTATGCCCCATCCTCTCATTATCTCTTGAGGAGGTATTCCCACCTACTAGCCTTACTGTAATTCAATTCTGGATCAGAGGGATATTATGGTCCTGAGAAATTCATATCCAGTAGGGTACTGGTTTGGTGGAGGTTAACGTAACCTTTCCTGGTCCCCTTCACCATATGTTTCATAGCATTTGTGGTCTCTCTTAGTGTACCCCCCCTTTCCATCATTCATGAAACACCTATCCATTTCTTAGTAAGTAAAAAAATTTATATTCATTGACCTTTGATACAAAGGTCCATCCAATCAAATATTCACACATATTGCATTTTCCATAGTCTCTTGGCCCATATATTTATATTTACAAATTGGGGGAAACAAGGTGTTACAATTCCCTCCCCCTTAAAGGAACATCATCCTCTATGTTCTATCTTTCAACATGTTTTGATATATAGAAGTGAACAAAAATGGATATTCATGTCTCATGGCATCCTTCATTTCCCACGTAGCCTCATCTGGGCCAAAGTGTTTCCACTACACCTTGTCCTGTGAAATGGTTCGGTTCTTGAGTGGGGTTTCCTTCCTGTCTAGTATGCATTGAGGTTCTAGCATAAATTCTCCCTCCATCTCCACCTGTATCACAGACTAGCAAATTATATGATTAGAATCATGTACATATTTCTTCAATAATGAAACATGGAAAACATTATGTGCCTTTATTGTGGGAGGGAGTGCTAGCCTATAGGCTACATGTCCCACTCTATCTAAGACTTCAAAGGGTCCACAATACCGAGGTGCCATCTTGGCACAAGCTCCCATTCTCATGGAACTCTTCCTGGGCCTAACTATGAGATATATATGGTCTCATGTATTGAACTCTCTAGGAGTTCTCTTTCTGTCATCGTAACTTTTATGTCTATCCTGAGCAATTTTCAGATTTTTCTTTATCTGAATCACTTTTTTTTCCATTTCTTTTAGCATGTCGGGTTCGATTGTAATTCTATCCACTGGATTACTCCAGCTGATTGGAGTCTTGCATGATCTACCATAGAGGGATTCAAAGGGGCTCATCTTCAATGATTCTTGATAACCGTTGTTGTAGGAAAATTCTACCAATGGCAGGTAGTCTTCCCACTTCTTAAGCTGATGCATTACATGCATCCTTAACATGTCTTCTAATGTCTGTTTTACTCTTTATGTATGTCCATCATTTTGAGGGTGATAGGTTGTGCTAAACAACAATTTACTCTCAAAACAAGCCATCAAGGATTTCCAAAAGCTTGAAGTGAATTTTGTATCTCTGTCAGATAAAATCTCCCTAGGCATGCCATGCAGTCTGAATATCTCCTTCATGAATATGTTGGAAATATCTATTGCCTTGCAAGTCGATTTGACACGAATGAAGTGAGAAGACTTGCTCAATTTTTCCACCACTACCATGACGGCATAATTCTTCTTAGGTAATTTTGGTAATCGAGTGATGAAATCACGGAGATGGTTTCCCATTTCCATTCTGGAACTAGTAGAGGCTATAAAAACCCTGTTGCATGTCGGTTTTCTGTCTTAATTTGGTGGCATTCAAGACACTTAGCTAGATATTCAGCTATGTCCTTTTTCAATCTAGGCCAATAGAATTGTTTCCTAGTGGTCGTGATCATTTTCCGATATCTTGGGTGACCAGTATATGGTCTCTTTTGCAATTCGTCCATTATGAACCTCTTCAAGTCATCACAACGTGGGATATACAATCTATTTTTGTAAGTCAGCAGGCCTTCGTCGAGCATCTGATACCCTTCATACTTTTTCCCTGTGGGCTATTTTTTTAGGTACGTTGTCGCGATCTTGAAGAATGCATATGTTTCTTGTGCATTCTTGAATCTTTCCCTGACATTCATTTCACAGGTGCTCACCGATGTCAAGTGAATCATTTTCACACTTCTTCTAAGGGAATTTTCCACCCTATTTTCCCTTCCTTTGATTTGTTTTATTTCAAAATAAAACTCACTAAGGAGATCCATCCACCTAGCGTGTATAGCATTGAGTTTTGGTTGATCAAACAGGTGCCTCAATCCATAGTGGTTTTCCATAAGTACAAATATCCTACCCAGGAGGTAACGCCTCCACATTTTTAAAGTATGCACTATGGCATCCAACTCTAGATCATGGGTCACATAATTGAATTCATGCTCATTTAGTTTTATGGATTCGTAGAAAATTACATGTCCTTATTGCATAAGGAATCCTCCAAGTCCTTCCTTGCAAGCATCTTTACACACGAAGAATTCATTATCAAGGTCTACAATTTCCATCACAGGTGCATGGCTCGGAAGGTATTTCAGTGTCTAAAATCTTTCTTCACATTCTGATGTCCAAGTGCATTTAACCCCCTTTTTATGAAGGGAAGTGATTGGACAACCAATCTTGGAAAAGCCTTTTATGAACCTTCTATAGTATCCTGATAAGCCCATAAATGATCTGATATTATATACATAATTTTGGGTAGTCCATTCCATAATAGATATTATCTTTTCAAGGTCTACTGCCACTCCTTCTTTAGAAATAACATGGCCTAAGTAATGGACTTGCTTATGGAAAAAGTCACACTTGCTAAACTTAGCGCAGAGTTGATGTTCTCTTAGTACTTGAAGTACGATTCTAATATGTTCTTCATGATCCTATATGTTCATGGAGTAGATTAGGATATCATCATTGAAAACCAATACAAATCTATCTAGGAATTTGTTGAGTACATTATTCATCAAGCACATAAAAGTGGTGGGGGCATTGGTTAATCCAAATGGAACTACCGCAATTTCATAGTTACCATACCTTGTCCTGAAGGTTGTTTTGTGGATGTCTTCATCCTTGATTCGGACTTAACGGTATCCAGACTTCAATTCAATCTTTGAGAAAATGGAAGCACCCCCTAATTGGTCGGACAAGTCATCAATTCTTGGTAAGGGGTACTTGTTATTTATGGTTGTCTTATTGAGTTGTCTATAGTCTATGCACAGTCAGAGCGTGCCATATTTCTTCCTCACAAAAAGGAATGGTGCTCCCCATGGAGACACACTAGGTCAAATGTATCCTTTTTCCATCATTTCCTTTAGTTGTAGCTTGATCTCAACTATATTGGGTGTACTCATCCTATAGGGTGTCCTAGACACTAGCATTGTTCCTAGTGCAAGTTCTATCGATAAGTCAATGTCTCTCCTCGGAGGTAGACCTGGTACCTCTTATGGAAACACATATATATACTCTGTTAATATCGGGTGGTCCTTTAGGTTCGATATGTCATCCTCAACAGATTTTGACACCTGTATTGCATATAGAGGACTTCCCTTTTTGCAATACTTTTTCATGTGAAGGGTTGATATTCATCGCACTGAGACATGATTTTGAATCCCTTGGAGGGTTATATTTTTCCCTTCTTCATTTATACATTCTAAGGTTTTATGGTAACAATCCAACTTAGTTTTATAAGCAACTAACTAGTCCATACCAATCAACAGGTCATAAGATCCTAGGGGAAGTATGTTAAGAGTAGCTTGGGTGGGAAATCCATCCATAATGAATTGGCAAGATGGTATGACCTATACTACTTTTGTTTTGGTTCCAGTGGCTAGTTTTACTAACCATGGATTAACATGTCTAACTGGTTGCAATTTACCCTAATCAATAGTCTGAGGGGCCACACAACTCAAATTAGAACTAGGGTCGATTAAAATAGAAAATAGATGGTTGGCGATCATACCTTCCATATCCACCACTAAAGTTTGGTGGTCGGCTTGTTTATTATCCACGAATGCATAAATCCGTGGCATGATCCTAGCCACATCATTAACTGTGGTAGCTTCTTGGATGTTGTAGACTCTCCTATTGTTCTGTTGTCTATGTGGACAGTCCCTTAGTAGATGTTCTTCTCCACAACCCCAACATTTCAAGGGTTCCTTCTTTGGGTTATCAGTCTTTCCTGGGGTTTCTCCAAAAGGTTTATTGCCACTATGGGAGGGGAAATTTTGTTGATATACACTTCTAGTAGGTAGGCTTATCCTAGAGCCCTTCCTATAGTTCTTAAATATTGAGGATTTGAACCCCTTCTTATTGAATCTCGAACCGCTCTTCTTCTTCCAATCCTCGCGAGGTTCTGTCTGACCCCCGAGCTGTTCATAACAATACCTCGCCTTCCAGATAGTGTCTTCTAAGGTATTTGGCTTGTCAAACTCAATACTATTCTAGTAGGTCTGAGGTAACCCACTAATAAATCATTTCACTTTTACCTTTTCAACCTTTATGTAGGGTACATACCTCATCATCTCAAGGAATTTATTGACATATTCCTCTATGATGATTTTTTCGAGCTTGAGTTCATAGAACTCCTCTTCCCATCAAAGAATTTCTCTGATAGATACTTATTGTTGAAGTGTTTCTCAAACTATTTCCATGATAAGTCCTGTTCATGGATTCCTTTCACATTCTTAAGATCTTCCCACCAAATGGAAGCCTTTCAATTCAGGTTGAAGATAATTATTCGAGCCTTCAAGTTTTCAGAGTATTCATGGACTCTGAAGTACTTCTTTAAACCAAGCAGCCAAGCTTTTGCCTCTTACCCTTTCTCAATTTCTCCATTGAAAGAGGGTGGTTTGGCTTTCTTGAATTCTTCAGGGTCATGAATTTTGGAATGATTTCAGTTCGCGCCTTTCCTTTGAGAATGTCAGCTAGTTTTACTACTAGAAGATTCCTCGAAGTTGTCAGTTTCCTTTCTAGAGGATTCTCCCGATCAGTGTCCCCTGTCTCCATGTTGGACCTTCTTTGAGGTACTCCTCCTAGTGTGGGAACTTATGAGACCACATTTTCATATCTCAGGTGGACTTTGAATTCTATTTGTATGTCATCGGTCCACATGATTGGTTGCAGGTCCATGCTGCAACTATCTCTGTATATCGGATAAGCTCTGCAACAAGACTACACTAATTTATGTTTGATTTTCTTGCTCCTTTATCAATATTGCGTTGTCGACCTTACAACTCTGTAATTTATCCATGTGGCTCCTTATAGTTTCATCCAAATCCGAAGGGGTTTCCATCGCCCTCCTCTTGTCATATTCTTCGTTTCTATTGTGGGAGCCATCCCCCACTTCATGGTGTGTCACCATCCTTTATGCTTGTATTTTCCCACAGTTCACTAATTGCTTGAGTGCTGAAAAAACACTTGATGTTACCTAATAGTCTATTAGTTCATGAAAAACACATATTCATATTTCTTAAATACACACATACAATAGAAAAACTTCATTCTTTTCTTCAGTAAGGGTTTAACCAGACTCTTTAGGGAAGAGGTAAGGTAAGGCGTCACCCTTAAAGTTCTTTTAAATATGGTTTCTTACACAACTCGTCCATGAGCCCAACCAGGCTAAGTGTTGTAACCATGCTCTGATACTAATTTGTAACACACCTAACCTCAGAGTGGCTTTCCTAAGGATGGGGCCTCAAAATTTTGTTCTCCTTAGGTGATCAAATACTCCATTTGGGGTTTCTACTACACTCTTCTCATCTAGCGTTTTCCAACCACGGTCTTTGTGCTCAAAACTAAGCCCATAACCGATGGATATATCTCTCCAAAGTTCTTTGGGCGTTTATTGTTTTAGGGCCACATGACGCCCATGTGGATCCACCTCACACATACTATTTCCAAGCTCCTTCCTCCACGGTGGAAGACCATCCACGGTCTGATATCATGATTGGAATTACTTTCTTCATCCTATGTTAGTTGTGGAGGGATTTGGCGCTTCACACCTGTTTACTATCTATGCACGAGACCGCTTGGAGTTACAAACTTCCAAAGTTCTGTAAGCTCACCACATGGATCCGACTTCTGAACCATTTCAGTCTCTCTACAATTCTACATTCCAGACCCTCCGAAGTCTTGAAGTCCCAGACTCTCAGAGTCCCAGTCACTTCTTCAACCAAGTTGGCTAGGCAGAAATGTATCAGGAACTAACACATAGGAGGAGTCAAGGTGACACATGTTACGTTCCAATGGGCCTATAAGGCATGTGATGCACACGAATCCAAGTGACATGTGGCACGTCAATATGGGGTCCATGTCACCCTGGGGGCACCACTACACCATGTCACCACCGAACTAACAAGCTTCTAACATTCCTTAGATCTCACAGTCGAGATCTGACCACGTAGATTTATATATCTACAACTTTGGTTACCTCAGGGATTCGTTGTTATGGAGTGTTGTGATGCAACTCCTCTTATCTCCTGAAGTGCCCAATCTCTGAAAAAAGGGGCTAGTGCCACACATCCTCGGTATATCAATGGATGTGAAGGGACCTGAAGGATCCTTCAATCTACGATTATGAGTCCTTCATGTCTCCGACCTTCAGGGTTTCGAATCTCGGTCTAGTTGTTCAGGTAGGTCCACCTAACCACCTGGGGAACTGCCTAACGTCGATCAACCTTACGGGAAACTGAGTCTCCCAGTTACCTTCTATTAGCACTGAGAATCACCCTCATATTGCAAGAGGATAATCCCAGTACCCATCAAAAAGTTTTGTAAATGTAAATGAGTGATTAAAGGTCAAATGGAAAAAACTTAGAACAAAAATGTTTTAACTCAGAAATTTGCGCTAGCATGCATAAGAAAATGAGGTCTTGATTAACTTCAGTTAGTGGTTTTGGGTAAAACTGAATAGGAGGAAGACTTAGTGAGGAAGGTAGAAAGGTCTTCTATTAACATCAGTCACAAGAACTTCTTGAAATTAAAGTTTAAGAACACTGAAAAACATTCATAGCAACATTATAATCAAACATTCATTGTAACACAATCACGACATCTCATATGGATCATCCAATCACGAGTAATTTAGTATAAGAGGCAACAAGATGATAAAAGGAAACTGACTTCTATTAATCAAAATGTCTCAAGTCCAATACATAACCAGAGAACAACTTTACTTAGTCAAAATATTACAATCAGGGATCCCTGCTCAACCATTTGAACCTCTCTAATCATTTATAAGATGTAATTATAATCAAAAGAGAAAAGGAAACAACTAGAGGTGTGAGTTGGCCTTCCTATCCTAGGATTCTCCAAAACAACTACAATTCTAACACCTGTACTAACAGATCTCAACAAACTGCTACAATTTAGGATCCATGTTGGAAACCACTCTAACAAGAATTAAATGGCATGTCTTATATCTTAGGCACATTCCTCTCCAGTGCCAAGTGTCCTCCAAGCTCACATGATGCTTCCAAGCTACCACCTATGATCCTTGCTTCTCTACACATCATAAAAAATTAGGAAGGAGTCATGAATTCGAACCTTTGACTGTAATGGCCAGTTCTTAGCACCATTTTGTAGCTCATTCATTAGCCAATTCTATAGCACCCTTTGTAAAACAACTCTGCAGATTCTGTAGTGCTTCCTATGTAACAAATCTGCATATTCTGTAGCACCTCCCATGTAACAGATCTGTAAATTCTGTAGCGCCTCTTGTATAATAGATTTGCAAATTTCATAGCGCCATTGTTGTATTTGGCTAGGAAATTTCATAGCACCTTTGGTAGCGCGACTGGTGAACATCCTATATAGACAATTCTGTAGCACCATGGCACTATAGAATCTCTTTGTCTTTTCTATGTGATGTAATCAATTCTTCAAAAACACAAAAAACTTAGTTGATGGACTAGGATCCTATAGATGCATGTATAAGTGGAAAAATAATACTTCCTTGATCATTTCAAACTTGAAGAAAGAGATCACCCACAAAAATAGATCTCTCATTCCCCCATATACTTCATCAATCTATCACTCCTCCTTGTGGGAGGAGAAGCTCCCTCTGTCATAGCAACATTTTTTTCCTTTACAGGGGTACTCCTATTATCTGTTGGTTCATATCTTTCTATTGCAGCTTGTAATAGAACATTTAAGTTCCTCTAGGCTAGTTCATCCTTGAAATGTTGTAATTCTTCTTTGATCTTTCTATTTTGGGACTAAAAGCTTCTATTTTTCCTATGTAGGGTCTTAATTTTTATGGAGAGGCATGGCTCTTCTTGTTGAAAACCCTGCCAGATCAAGGGTTTTATTGTACATGTCTATGAGCTCCTTCATCTTTCTTCTCTCAGTCAAACTTTTTTCCTTCAAGTGAGCAACTTCTTTCCTAGCATCCCTGAGTTGTCTGATCAATCTTTTGAAAGTGGTATAACTAGGGGGAGTGTTGATGTTAATAACCTCAACAGGTTTCTCAGTCGATTTACCTTTATCTTTCTTCTAAATAGAGGCTCTATCTATCACCTCAATAGGCTTCTCAATGAATTTACCTTTATCTTTCTCTTTCCTTGGATATAAAACCTTAGGTAAGACTTTTGCTTCAACAACTTCCTTCTGGGTTGATGATCTAGTAAAAGGATTCATGAATCTTATCTTAGATACTAGAGAAGGTGAAGGGAAATGCAACTTCATCCCCCTCTTGGCTATGCTTTTGGTAGATGAAGGGACTTCTTTCAATTCAGGGGCAGGAGGAGGTGAAAAATCCTTATGTGGGGATTGATGGACCTCCCTCTCTTCTTATTCAATTTCTTTAGGGGTTTCTTTGTCTTGAGTAGTGGATTTTCTTTTTCTCTTTCTACTTGTTCTTGTTGGGGAAACACTACTATATGGAAAAGGGCTATGGATCCTAGATTGAGGGGTAGAGGCTATATCTAGCTGCATATGGGAAGAGACAATGAATTGTTCCCAAGAAATGTTATTTTTCTTCAACTCTTCCACCACCAGCATCCTGATCGACCCAGAGTGGAAGACACTAGTTTCCAAAAGCCTTAGACTTAGCTTGGACTCTATCAAACATCTTTCCCATACTCCCCAATAGATAAAAAGGGATATTCATTGAATCATTACCAGTGAAATGTAGCAAGAGTCTTATATGATACTAGTATATCATGTTAAATATTCCCTCACATGTAAAATATATCTGGATGATCTTCAACATTTTATCAAAGCCTTCAACTAGGTGGCTCTTAGGAACTCCCTTAGAAAAATTGTCTTTCTGATAGTCTGGTTTGAGGAAGTCCTTGGAAAAGGCAGCATTGAGGATCATGGATTTGAACCACCTCTCACCAGTATTGGGTATCTCAGTGGTTGCTACAATAGAGGCCTCAGATACCTCAAACTGAAGGTTTTCCACCTTGTTCTTAATGCCATCAAAGTGTAATGCAAACTGTCTTGCTACTTCAAGGTGTCCCCTCTACATGTTTTGACAAAAAGAGAGGCATCCAAACCTTTGTAAAACTCCCTTACCATAGGCTTAGCATCAAACAAGCGCATGTTATAAGGTCCAGTCCTGACCACACTCCCTCCCTTGTGAGACTTCTTCCTTTGAGGTGTATCCATGCAAATAAACAGTGGATCAAAGGTTGTAATGCTATGAGGGGTAAAAGAACCAAACAAAGGAAATGTTATATGATATTTGACAGTGACTAATGGTTACTCTTTCAAGGATTTTCCTCCAACTCACTTTTGAATTAAAAATAGGCTAGTCTGATGGTTTTTCTTTCAAAAAATGAGAGAAAGAAACTCTGAGGAAAGGTATGCAGGGATGCACTATTCATTTTTATGCTACCATATAATGGTCATCAAATCTTTAAAAGATAGGGGTTTCTATCCTCCTCACTACTAGCAGACTTTGAGATAAAAAAGTAGGATGACACAGTGAATAATGCAGTCTAATGCATGGATCTTTTGAATACATAAGATGGCACGGATAAATCCTAGGAAAATGCAACATTGGGACAGGGGATCCATAGCGTAGTTTTGGTAGCGATTTCTGTAGCACAACGTGGACACAAGATCCAAGTGAATGAATGGGCATTAAATATTTTGAAGTAAAATGGATTGACCTTAGTATAAGAAAAATTCAGTTGGAAAATGGTTATGGAGTCTATGGAAGAAGAGATACAGATGAAAATGGGTGAGAGAAGATGCAACCTGCAGTGCCAAGTGCTACCAAAAGATAAGGCAGGGCTATCTTAACACTTTCCCATGCAGTTGAAAAGGCATGTGAAATACCTGGAGGTTATGGATGATGATGAAAAATCTACAGCAAGATATGGAACTATTACATCCACCTCAACCTTCAATTCATCTCTAACTGTCAATCCCGTAGTGCAATCTTCAACTTTGTGTGAACTAGTGATTTTAGCAGCACCGAGCTTAGGAGGAATATTTCAAATTGATAAACAGTTAGCAAGCTCATAAATGATCAAATCCCAATATTCCTTTTGAAGAAAAGGGTGTTGAAAACAATGGAAAACATGACATCAGTTGATGATGGTGAATTATGGTAAAGGAGCATAGGAAAAAGGTGCACTACGGAAACACCTAGTGAGTTGTCAATGCCTTTTTCAAAATTGATTTGACCCCCTTAACGGACACAGGGACAGCATGGAAAGGATAAAGAGCATGAGTGGATGGAGTGACTTGTCAAGTCATTAGGATCATGGGATCGATAATGCTTGGTGTCAAGTCAAAAGATGATTCAAATTCTTAAACCATAAAATGAACCTAGGCTAAAATCATATGTGTGGGCCAAAAAGGTGAGAAAAAACCCAATTCTTTATTGGTTTAGAACAACCTAAGAAAATCACAAAGAGAAAAATCAAGCAAACCTAAAGACTAAAGGATAAAAATTAAAACCTAAGGGACAAAAGACCCATGGAAACTTCATGTGATGACATTGGCTCCACAGGGGATGGCATGCTCCCTGTGAGATGCCAAGAACAAGAATATTTAGTGTCTTATCCTAGGGATATGGATTCACTTATTCAATCAGAAATAAAACAAAAATGATATTTACAATGAATGGAAAGACACTCGTGGCTTAAGAAAAATAATTTTTCAGAAAGTGCCCATTGACAGGACCACCAAAAACTTTGGAATTTTCCAAATTCTGCAACTTATAAGTGTTATTTGAAAATACCTCAGAAATATTGAAGGGACCAATCCACAAGGCTTCAAATTTACCATGTTTTCATTTTTCTTGCTTGGGTGCATCCCACTTGAGCACTAGATCTCCCAGCTGGAAATATTCTTTGATTAGCTTCTTGTCAAAGGCTTGCTTGATCTTCTGTTGATGGTCCTATTCTTTCTCCAGTAGATGCTCCCTAGTCTATTGCACTTCTACTAGCTTTGGTATCCTTCTGACAATATCATCAGGTTCTCCTTGGTAGTCCTAAAGGAATTTTTCCACGGGCAAGGAAAGTTGAGTATAAACATAGCCTTAACCCCATATAAAAGCTGAAAAGGAGAGACACCAAGTGACCTCTTTTTTGTAACTCTATCATCCCACAAAGCAAATTTCAGCTTTGAGTCCCACACTTTCGTGTTGTCTTCTAGCAATCTCTTGATGATCTTGATACGACTCTTGTTAGAGGATTCTGCCAAACCATTTCCTTGGGGGTAGTAAGGAGTATAATGAACTAATTTAATCCCATATTGTTCATAGAACTTGATCAATGGTTCAACCTTGAAGGATGCAACATTGTCAGTAGAAATTTTACGTGGACAACAAAATATTGACATGATATCCTCAAGAAAACTAATGATTACCTTGTGGGAGGCATTCCTTGTAGGAATGGATTCTATCCACTTGGTGAAATAATCAGTGGCAGTAAAAATCCACCTATGTTGACCACTTGAAGTGGGATGTTTTTCCCTAATGAAGTCGAGACCCCACTGCTGAAAAGGTCCTGAAGCTACCATAGGCTTCAATGGAAAATATTTGAGTTGCTTATTTCTAGAAAACTTTTGGCATTTGAAACAAGCTCTAATCTTTGCACAAACATCAGTAAAAAGTCTAGGCCAAAAATACCCAACTATGAGTATCTTATAGGCTTTGGTTCTCCAGAAGTGATGGTCCCAACATAAACTGTCATGAAACTCAGTCATGGCCTTTTGGGTCTCCTGTGCATATAGACATCTCAAAAGCACTCCTAAAGGATCTTTCCAATGCAAAACTTGGTCAATAAGATAGTATCTGATTGCTTTAAGCTTCAAATATCTTACCTTGTTCTTTCCCAAACCATCAGGAGGCTACAACTTCTACAGAAAATATATGATTTTCTTATACCAAGTGCATTCTGCCAACTTTGGGCTGACATGAGAACCTTTATCAGCCAACTCAGATTGTTGATTTTATGAGTTTATGTTCATGAAATTAACCCCCAAATATTTGCAATTTGATTCAGCCAGCAACCTAGCTAAACCTTGGCCTTTCACCAATTTGGTGGGCTTTATTTCAAGGTCAAATTATAGAATTTTGGCAATCCATTTTCTTCTCCTCCCATCTATGTCAGGCTGGATAAGTATCTCTTTCATTGATAGTGAAAGGATATATGCAACAATATTTGAATGAAAAACATATACTATAAAATCCTTGAGAGATTTGACCATATCATAAGCCTTCTTTTCCATGCTATCATATTTCATTTATGCATCCCTCAATTCCCTACTGAAAAAGGAAATAGGCTTCTCTAACCCTTCTTCATTTTTTCTGCAATAAAACAACAGCCATTGTGTCAAATGAAGCAAAGGAAAATATCAAAAAATCCTTGGAGTAGTCAGGGCTGATGAGCACAGGTGCTTCAGTCAAAGCCTTTTTTATTTGATCAAAAGAATCTTGAGACTCAGTATTTCATTTGACCTCATTTCCTTTCCTAAGAATGGTTGTAATGTACTTTACCAATTCAACAAAATTTTAAATGAACCTTCTTAGAAAATTGATTTTCCCCAAGAAATACTGAACTTCTTTCTTGGATCTAGGGAGAGATAAGGTCTAGAATGGTTCTACTCTTCTTGAATCAATTCTTAAGCCTTCTGCTGATACAATGTGCCCCAATAACATTCCCTCCATAGCAAACAAAAAAATTTTAGGAATGAGAGAGAGACCAAACTTTTTGCACTTCAAGAAGACCTTTTTCAAATGATGATAACGTTCTTTATCAGATTGTGAGAACATTGTAATGTCATATAAATATATGACTACAAACTTGTCCTTCTCCCCAATAAAGGCAATGTCCATTACTCGTTGAAAGGTTTCTCTTGCATTCATCAATCCGAAGGGCATTTTGGAATACATGAATGTGCCCCAAGGAGTAGTGAAGGTTGTCTTCTCTCTATCTTCAGACAAGATAGAGATCTGATTGTAGCTAGAAAAACCATCAATCATAGACATCCTAGATGAACCTGTCACCCTCTGTAAAATGTGATTCATCTTTGGTAAGGGGTAATTATCTTTCTTGGATCTTCTATTCAAATTTCTAAAATCGACACATAGTGTGATTTCTCCATTCTTCTTCCTCACTGGGACCAAGTTAGCCACCCATTCAGAGTATATCAAAGGAATGATGATCTTGGCATCCAAAATCTTTTTTACTTCCTTTTCCATAATAAGTAGCAGTATGGTATTTATCTGTCTGAGTTTATGCCTAAATGGATTGGTCTCCTCTTTCAAAGGGATCTTATGTTCAATGATGTGTGTCATATGTTCTCAAATCTTCATATTTCCATGCAAACACATCAGCAAACACTTTTAAAATCTTAACATATTCAACCCTTTGTTCCTTTGACAAGTTGCTAGAAAACTTAACATACTTTAGCTCCTCCTCTGTACCTAAATTGCATTCAATCACATCAACATTTTCAGTTGAACCTTTAACCCTTACAACAACATCATTTCTATCGAACAATCTCTCCAAAGGAACTAGTCCTTTTGGAATATGGTTATTGGGCAATTGAACAATATGATGGTCAACAATTTTATTCAGAAAAATATCAGCATGAGGGATTTTTTCAGTATCATAATCTTGATCAATATTTAAGGAAGAAAACTCATCCACAGTCTCAAGAAATCTTTTTATCTCAAGATCATCCTCAAAAACCTTTCAATCTTTGACATTGTCAGGTATAGAGGGTCTGTACTTCACTTCCACATCATATTTGATTTTAGGGGGTAAAGGAACTTTGAAATTACTTGTTGAAACATCCAAGGAATCTGCCATAGTGTTCTCCTCTATTGGAACAAATGAGATATTAAAATCTAAGAAGAAACTTTCAACAAGATCCCAAACTTCATTTTTGTAATTCCTTAACCTGGGGTGTTTATCTTGATACATATTTTTGATTTGATGAACAATTAATTCATCATCTCCAAACACTGCTATATTTTCAATCCTCATGTCTTTGGCAGCCCTCAAACCCAAAACAAGAGCCTCATATTCTACCACATTGTTTGTAGTTTCAAATTCAAGCTTGTAGGATAAGGAAATTATCTCTTGAGTGGGGGAAATAAAGACTACCCCAACACCAGCACCTTCTTTAGGATAATCCCCATCGAAAAACATCTTCCAAAAAGAGGTATTAGGAAGAGGCTCTTCACAAGAGGTAATGGATTGTTTTCATATTTCAATAGGAGGTTGAGGGGCATTAGTGAGATGTAATATACTAGATCCTAAATCAATATCAAGTGAAAAAATAGGATGGTTGGTGGTATTTGCTTCATCACTGATGATGTCGGATAATTGAGATTCCCTGTAAATCTTTCTATGTTCTCCCCCAAACACAGGAATGGTGGCATATGAAAGGTTCATATGCAAAGTTCCCCTAGTATTTTTATCCAATATCTTGACAAGAGCATCCCAAGCTTAAGGGGGGACATCAGAAACCACAATATCCATGACCACACTTTTCATTGGCAACTGGAACAAGGTAACAACCAGGTATTTGATAACCCCAAGACATTTCAATTTCCTAGAGTCAAAAGAGTATAAGTCATGGTAGGTTTTTGTAATTTCCAACCCAAGTTCATCCATGACTGTTTTAGGCATGAGATTATGGGATGACCCTGAGTCCATCAAGCATTTGTGCAACACTTTATCATGAATGTTTAATGATGTATAGAAAGGAGGGGAAGAATCATATCTATCCTCTACCAAAGGTCCCAGGATGACTGTTGGTTTTTCATCTTGAAGGTTAACTGAATCTATGGAATTAGAAGAAGGCTTGGGCTATAGAATTTTAGAAAGGTATATTTTGAATTCCTCATTCTTAATCAGCTCCAAAAAAGGTACATGGATTTTGATCTTTTGAATTTCATTTTCAAAGCTAAAGGAGGATGGGGATTTTAGAATATCTTTAACTTCCGGGGCAGGGATCTTAACCATTGTTTGAGGGCTTTGCACATATTTTCCTTTGCTTCTAGTTGTCATAGCCTTATCAGAATTTTATGTTTTAGTGGGCTGATCAGAATTGTCAATATTTCCCTCTTTCTTTTTGGACCTTAGGTTGTATCTATTAGGATTGTCATCTATTTTTTCTCCTTTAATCAATTCATTTAATTGACTATCCATGAAAGATTCTTCATATGAAGATTGGGTCAAATGAGGAGATGAAGATGAGTCACCAAGACAATGGATTTCAGGATCAGTTTCTTCATCCTCTCCTTCTTCATCAGCAACAAGGTTTTTTTGGAGAGGGGTTTGAACTTTTTGATCATCCCTATCCCTATTTCTTGGATATCTCTAGAGGACCTGAGGGGCATTATTTGGTCTTCTAAAATTACCTCTATTGTCAGCATTCTATGTGTTTCTATAGTTTTGTTTTCCTTCAAGTTTCAACTTCTCCATTTCAACAGAAAGTGATTTTACCAATTTTGTAAGTTCATCAACCTGAGGGTGGACAACATGGGATTCTTAGGTTGAATATTCATCCCTTCCTTTCCTTGTATCTCTATCAGACTTTCCCCTAATTTTTTCAGCTTCCAATATATTAGATTCTACCTCCAAGGTTGCATATTGCATATGAGTTAAAGAGGTAGATCTTATTTCTCTCAACAGGAGGAAGAACTCGAGGTCAAAAGCATTGGCATAGGTAATCTTGGCAGAGGTTTTTGTAGGATTTATTTAAGTGGGAATATTGTTGTACATTTTATTGAATCTCTTTGAGAAGTCAAAAATAGATTCCCCTTCTTTTCTCTTAAGTGATCCAAATTCTTAAATATAATAAAGGAAATCTTTTTTATCCCCCCAATGCCTCAAGAAGGCATGATCCAAAGCTTCAATCCCGACAATAGATCCAAGAGTCAAACCCATAAACCATTTTCTAGCCTCACCATCAAGACTCTTTACAAATACTCTCATCCATACATCTTCATTTTCAATGTTAATATTATCTGCATAACTATAAAAAGTTGCAAGGTGTTCTTTTGCAATTATGTCTTCCTCCCCTGTAAACTTGGGCATGTACTTAAGGTAGTCTCCAACTGGGAGAGCATTTATAGGCTGAGGTAAAATAAAAGGGGCATAACTAGCAGCCACTATGGCATCCATCCTATTTCTAGGAATATTAGCACCTGCCATTGGGTTGTGAATTGTAGGGGAACAATGGGGGATATGGAGTTTTGACAGTTGCAAATACAGTTTGGATTTTTGGGGAAAGAGGAAACTTGGATGGAGAGGTTTCAGTTTTCAGGGGAAGAGTTTGATTCTTGGGGGAAGATGGTATAGGATCTAATGGAAAAGAGGTTTCCTCTCTTTTAGTCATAGTAACTTTTATAGGAGGAGGAGTAGGAAGGCCCAAAGTAGGAAAATATTCAAGACTCTCAAGTCTGAACCAAATTACAACATCATGAGAAAAAAGGGTTTCAAAACTTTATTCTTTGACTTGGGGGATAAAATATGAGTATTCAACGGGAAATTTTCAAAATCCAAACTTCTAGAAGCTTCAGTAGAAGATAAAAAGAAGGGTTAGATATGGCTACTGGAGTTTTAAAAGAAGAATCATGTAAATGACCAGAATTACTTGGTACAATAGATAAAAATCCTTCTTGAGAAGATTTTCCTTTCTTGATAATCTTCTTTGGGTCATCTTTAGGTGTTTCGAGAGGTATATATGGAGTATGCCTCGTGTGTCTGCCTTTGGGAGCCACAACTGAAACAATAGAGTCGTTAGGTGCAAGTTGCAATCTTCAATGTACTGATTTCTAATGCACCTTTAGAATTAGTATTTCTTTGTCGTTCAATCCCAGGGAAATGTATTCAATTCATTCCTTGGCAGTGGCACCAAGAATGTTATCATTGAGAATCACCCTCAGATTGCAAGAGGATAATCCCAATACCCATCAAAAAGGTTTGTAAATGTAAATGAGTGATTAAAGGTCAAATGGAAAAAACTCAGAACAAGAATGTTTTAACTCGGAAATATTAGCTAGCATGCATAAGAAAATGAGGTCTTGATTAACTTCAGTAAGTGTTTTGGGGTAAAACTGAATAGGAGGAATACTTAGTGAGGAAGGTGGAAAGGTCTTCTATTAACATCAGGTCTTCAAGCAGCCAAGAGAAGAAAAACTCAATCACAAGAACTTTTTGAACTTAAAGTTTAAGATTACTGAAAAAAAATATAGCAGCATTATAATCAAACATTAATTATAACACAACCATAACATCTCATATGGATCATCCAATCATGAGTATTTTAGTATAAGAGGCAACAATATGATAAAAGGAAACTAACTTCTATTAATCAAAATGTCTCAAGTCCAATACATAAACAGAGAACAAAATTACTTAGTCAAAATATTACAATCAGGGAGCCCTTCTCAAACATTTGAACCTCTCTAATCATTTAGAAGATGCATTTATAGTCAAAAGAGAAAAGGAAACATATAGAGGTGTAAACTGGCCTTCCTATCTTAGGATTCTCCAAAACAACTACAATTCTAACACCTGTACTAGAAGATCTTAACAAACTGCTACAATTTAAGATCCATGTTGGAAACCACTCTAAAAAGAATTAAATGGCATGTCTTCTAGCTTAGGGGCATTCATATCCAGTGCAAAGTGTCCTCCAAGCTCGTATGATGCTTCTAAGCTTCCACCTATGATCTTTGCTTCTCTCCGCGTCATTAAAAATCAAGAAGGAGTCATGAATTCAAACCTTTAACTGTAATGGCCAGTTCGTAGCACCATTTTGTAGCGTATTTGGTAGCCAATTATGTAGCTCCCTTTGTCAAACAACTCTGCAGATTTCTTAGCGCTTCTTGTGTAACAACTCTACAGATTAAGTAGCACCTCTAGTGTAACAGCTCTACATATTTTGTAGTGCCTCCTGTATAACAACTTTGCAGATTTCATAGTGCCAATGTTGTATTTGGATAGGAAATTTTGTAGCGCCTTTGGTAGCACGACTGCAAAACATATTGAATAGACGATTCCATAGTGCCATGGCACTATTGAATCTCTTTTTTTTTTTCTGTGTGATGTAATCAATTCTTCAAAAACACAAAAAACTTTGTTGATGGACTAGGAGCATGTAGATGCCTGTATAGGTGGAAAAACCATACTTTCTTGATCATTTCAAACTTGAAAAAAGAGATCACCCACAAAAATGGATCTATCATTCCCCCATCTACTTCATCAATATACCACTCCTCCTTGTTGGAGGAGAAATTCCCTCTATAAAAGCATCATATTTTTCCTTTGCAGGGGTACTCCTCTTAATTGTTGGTTCATCTCGTTCTATTACAGCTTGTACCAGAAAATTTAAGTTCCTCTGGGCCAGTTCATCCTTGAAATGCTGCAATTCTTCTTTGAGATTTCTATTTTGGGACTGAAAGATTTTTTTTTTCCTATACAGGGTCTTAAGTTTCCTATGCAAAGGTAGGGCTCTTTTTGTTGAAAACCTTTCCAGATCAAGGGTTTCATTGTACATGTCCATGAGCTCCTTCATCTTTCTTCTCTCAGTCTAACTTTCTACCTTCAAACGAGAAACTTCTTTCCTAACATCCCTGAGTTGTCTGATCAATCTTTTGAAAGTATTATTACTAGGGAGAGTGTTGATGTTGATAACCTCAATAGGTTTCTCAGTGGATTTACCTTTATCTTTCTTCTGAACAGAGGCTCTTTCTATCACCTCAATAGGCTTCTCAATGAATTTACCTTTATCTTTCTCTTTCCTTGGATCTGAAACCTTGGGTAAGACTTATGGTTCAACAAATTCCTTGTGGATTGATGATCTAGTAAAAGGATTCGTGACTCTGATCTCAGTTGCTGGAGAAGGTGAAGGGAAATAAAACTTTCTCCCCCTCTTGGCTGTGGTTTTGGTAGATGAAGGGAATTCTTCCAATTCAGCTACAGGAGGAGGTGAAAAATCTCTTTGTGGGGAGTTATGGACCTCCGTCTCTTCTTCTTCAATTTATTTAAGGATTTCTTCGTCTTGAGTAGTGGGTTTGTTTTTTCTAGGGAAACACTACTACATGGAAAAGGGCTCTGGATCCTAGATTCAGGGGTAGGGGTTGTATCTAGGTGCATATGGGCAGAGACAATGAATTTTTCCCACGAAATGTTCCCTTTCTTTAACTCTTCCATCACCAGCATCATGTTCAACCCAGAGTGGAAGACACTAGTGTCCACAGCCTTGGACTTGGCTTGGACTCTATCAGACATCTTTCCCATACTCCTCAATAGATAAAAATGGATATCCATTGAATCCTTACTAGTGAAATGTAGCAAGAGTCTTATATGATACTAGTATATCATGTTAAATCTTCCCTCACATGTAAAATATCTCTGGATGATATTGAACATTTTATCAAATCCTTCAACTAGGTGGCTCCTAGGCACTCCCTTAGAAAAATTGTCTTTCTGATAGTTTGGTTTGAGGAATTCCTTGGAAAAGGAAACATTGAGGATCATGGATTTGAACCAACTCTCACCGGTATTGGGTATCTCAGTGGTTAATGCAATAGAGGCCCTAGATACCTCAAACTCAAGGTTAACCACCTTGGTCTTAATGCCATCAAAGTGTAATGAAAATTGCCTTGCTACTTCAGGGTGTCCCCTCTGCATGTTTTGACAAAAAGAGAGGCAACCAACCCTTTGGAAAACCTCCTTGACCATAGGTTTAGCATCAAATAGGTGCATGTCAAAAGGTTTAGTCCTGAACACACTCCCTCCCTTGTGAGACTTATTCCTTTGAGGTGTATCCATGGATATAAACAAGGGATCAAAGGATGTAATGCTATGAGGGGTAAAAGAACCAAACAGAGGCAAAGATCTATGAGATTTGATAGTGACTAATGGTTACTCTTTCAAGGATTTTTCTCCAACTCGCTTTTGAATTAACAATAGACTGGTCTGATGGTTTTTCTTTTAAAAAATGAGAGAAAGAAACTCTAAGGAAAGGTATGCAGGGATGCACTATTCAGTCTTATGCCACCATACAATGGTCATCAAATAATTAAAAGGTATGGGTTGCTATCCCCTCACTGCCAGCAGACTTCGAGATAAAAACGTAGGATGACACAGTGAATAAGGGAGGCTAATGCATGGATCTTGTGAATATATAATATGGCACTGATAAATCCAAGGAAAATCTAGCACTAGGATAGAGGATATGTAGCGTAATTTTGGCACTGATTTATGTAGCGCAGTGTGGACACAAGAGCCAAGTGAATGAATGGGCATTCAATATTTTGAAGTAAAATGGATTGACCTTAGTATAAGAAAAATTCAGTTGGAAAATGGCTATGGAGTCTATGGAAGAAGAGCTACAGATGCAAATGGGTGAGATAAGATGAAACCTGTAGCGCCAAGCGCTACCAAAAGATAAGGAAAGGGTATCTTAACACTTTCCCATGCAGCTGAAAAGGCACACGAAATACCTAGAGGTTATGGTTGATGATGAAAAATATGTAGCAAGCTATGGAACTGTTACATCCACCTCAGCCTTCAATTCATCTCTAACTGTCAATCTCGTAGTGCAATCTACATATTTTTGTGAACTAGTGATTTTAGCAGTGTCGAGCTTAGGAGGAAAATTTCAAATTGATAAACAGTTAACAAGATCATAAATGATCAAATCTCAATACTCCTTTTGAAGACAAGGGCATTGAAAACAATGGAAAACATGACATCAGCTGATGATGGCAAATTATGGTAAAGGAACATAGGACAAAGGTGCGCTACGGAAATGCCTAGTGAGTTGTCAACGCCTTTTTATAAATTGATTTGGCCCCCTTAATGGACATAAGGACAACATGAAAAGGATAAAGAGAATGAGTGGATGGAGTGACTTCTTAAGTAGTTAGGATCATGGGATCGATAATGCTTGGTGTCAAGTCAAAATATGAGTCAAAGTCATAAACCATAAAATGAACCTAGGATAAAATCATATGTGTGGGCCAAAAAGGTGAGAAAAAACCCAAGTCTTTATTTTTTTAGACTAACCTAAGCAAATGACAAAGAGAAAAATCAAGCAAACCTAAATACTAAAGGATAAAAATTAAAACCTAAGGGACGAATGACCCATGACAACTTCATGTGATAACACCTTCGACCATTATAAGGTTGGTGAGGTAGTTCATACTCTGAAGTCTTAAAATTTTGGAGCTCGAAAGCTAAGGGGACATAGCTTCCTTAGTCTTAGCCTAATGTTCCTGGGTATCATTCATATGGTTCCTCTCGAACATATCTCGTCCGCTTGTCTTCCAAACAAGGAGATCTCCCGCTTTTCAAGGCTTCAACTTCGTTATCCTTCCTAAGCTTTCCCATGAAATGGTTAAGGACTTGGGTCTATAATTTCGGTCGCCCAATAGGGTTTTGGAAGAGGTATCCTCTTCAGACAAATAGGTTCATGTCAACACGATATCTCCTATCTCATTCGCCTTACAAGTTTATCTCCCAGGAATCCCTAGGAACTAATATGGGCATACAAACTATCAGTCGGAAATGTAAGTTTACAAAGAGATGGAGGCATACACATATCATAACCATTCCACATAGAAGTTATTAATAAATACACATATGTATAAATCCAAGCATTTATCCATTATTCCAAATCAATACGTAAAACATGGAAAATACTTATCAGAGACAGATAACGTGAAGAAACTGCTAAAAGGGGTTCTTGTTTCCTCCCAACCATAGGCTCAGTCACTCCTAATGGATTTACCACTAGCCACCCACGGGCTAGACCACGATGCTCTGAAACAAAATCCTTTCTTCCGGCTCAATGACAGTAGGGACGGAGTTTACTCTCCTCCTCTCGCAGGATCTTGGTAGTGGTTTACAAAATACCAAGAAAGGAGGACCAACCTCATTTATCAACTTTTATCATAACATTCTCATCTTTTCACTCTTTACAGGTCTTCCTCTCTCCCACCACAACTTCCTTCCTTAGATTTCTCAACAAGGTTGTGTGTGGCTCGAATTCCCAATCAGTGGTTAGGTTTGAAAGCCTTATAGATGGGTGTTCTGCCCCATCCCCTCATTAACTCTTGTGGAGGTCTTCCCACCTACCAGCGTGACTGCAATTCAATTCTAGGTCAGAGGGTTGTTATGGTCCTGAGAAATTAATATCCAGTAAGGTATTGGTTTGGTGGAGGTTAGCACAACCATTCTTGGTCCCCTTCACCATATATTTCATATCATTCATGGTCTCTCTTAGTATACCCCCCCTTTCCAACAGTCATGCAACACTTATCCATTTCTTAGTAAGTAACAGAATTTACATTCATTGACCTTTTATACAAAGGTCCATCCAATCAAATATTCACACATATTGTGTTTTCCATAGTCTCTTGGCCCATATAGTTATATCTACAAACTAGGGAAAACAGGGTGTTACAATTCCCTCCCCCTTAAGGGAACATCGTCCTCGATGTTCTATCTGTCAACATGCTTTGTATATATAGAAGTGAACAAAAATGGATATGCTTGTATCATGGCATCCTCCATTTCCCACATAGCCTCATCTGGGCCAAAGTGCTTCGACTGCACCTTGACCTGTGCAATGCAATGGTTCGGTTCCTGAGTGGGGTTTCTTTCCTGTCTAGTATGCATTGAGGTTCTGGAAGGAATTCTCCCTCTG
>ML786232.1:453366-486903 GCA_009831015.1 Picea engelmannii | reverse complement strand
GTATGATGCAGGAGCATCGCTCACCTACCAAGCGAGCCAGCGCGAGGAGAAAGAAGATGACAGCTGGACAAGCCAGCAAACCTTTTTTTATTTTGAATTTCACCTTGGTATTGTTGCGCCGCCGTTTACTAAAGGCATTCAAATCTGAGCGCATTTGTAATATAATGTAGATAAGGAGGCATTTAACAGTTTTAAATGCTGGTAGATAGGGTTAGCTGTAGATTAGACAGTTTCATCTTTCCAGGAGGGAAAACGAATATAGGCACCCTCCTTCTGTAATTAATTATTATTCACATCTTGTATTATTCAGCAGTAGCATGAGAAAGGAAGAAGAACAGAGCAGAGAGCTTTTGAAGAACCTCCATGTACAGACATTGAATTAATAGGAAAGATTTTATTCAATCCCATGGATGTGTTTAGTCTCTTTGTGTTGTTGATATTATGCTTTTGCATACTTGCTTCCTTATATGTTTATCTTTTATATGCTGCTTATGTGATAGCATATCAGGTTAGAAACCTGAGAGAATGAGTTTCAATTGTTTCTCTGCTTGAGCCAGGAGATTCCTGCATAGAGTGCAGTTGAATTCCTCCGCATAGAGTGCGTCGAGGAGGCTAAGCAGCTGAACCTTTGTTCTCGTTTGCCTAGGGTGAATTGGGATTGTTCAAGCCGTGTAGGTGAGTGCAGGTTGGACGTGGGTCTCAGCCGTTAGTCTGAGGAAAGAAGCTCAAAATCTATGTTGCAGGCGAGTGCACGGGATTTGAATGACTTCAACACTTGGAGAGTGATTGAATGCTGAAACGCGAGAAGACCTCGTAAAGGTTCTCTGAAGGAGTCAGTCGAATAAAGTTCAGGAGGGACAGTTCTTTTCTTTCGCTGTGGGAACAGACCCAGGAAAGTTCGCCCAGGACAAAGGTGGAGAAAAAAAGAAACTCTTCAAGAGGAAGAGAATCGACGACTTAGAGTTGTCAAGGAGAAACCCGAAATCCCGAGGACCGTCTGATCGTGGAGGAGCTGCGCGGGAGATAGCCCGTAAGCACAGGTGAGGAAGGATCAAAGCCCATCGGGCTTCGGGGTATCGGCATTCGGGTATTGAAGAGGCGAGGATTCACCCCTCGTAGAATCGCGAATCGCGATTCACCGAATGGATCTGCACTGTTGATCTGGACGAGGACACGTGGCGCAGGATCCCTGAGGATCGGGGTTCGACGTTCGGCGTTTCCCGGAGGCAAGGATTCAATCCCTTTGGAATCGCGACCGACGATTTCCCGAATCGATCGGAGCCATTGATCGGAGAGAGGACACGTGGAGGAAGATCTGGAGGAGTCAGGATTTGGGGTTTTGCAGGGTCTGTGACCTTGTGCATCAGGAGGCGCGAACTCTCGAATCGCGAAATCCCGATAGAAAGAGAGGGAGACAGGTGTCAAGACGTAGGCCTCCTCAGGAGATGTCGACACGTGGCATCGGAGAATCGGGGTTCGGGGTTTGGTAATGCAAGAGATTTGTGACGGGTGAAATCGCGATCCCGCGATCCCCGATCGCACGGGTGAAGGAGGTGACGTGGCAGTGTGGGACCACGAAGCTCACTGGAGGACAGGTGGCGTGCTGTCGGAGTTCGGGGTTTGGGGTTTTGTGTTGCATGAGACGTGCGACAACACAACCGTCGATTTCCCGATAGGGAACCCTCCGGCCTGTGTAAGTGTGACTGTTGACCCCCGGCCTTCGGGGTTCGGGGATTTAAATTGCACGAGATCGTGCACACAAGGTTCGCGATATCGCGAGACCCGATCTCCCGATTTCTGAAGGGAAGATTTTCCGAATAGTGTTCTGTGGGTGACAGGAACTCCCGAGGGAGAAAAAGAACCGTTGACTCTTCGGGCCCGTGAGAATTAGAAGGTCCTGGTGGAGCGACCGGTCGTGCTAGCTGAGGGCAGGTTGCGTCAGACACTCGCACTATTCCTAGTGCAAGTTCTATTGAGAATTCAATGTCTCTCCTTGTAGGTAGACTTGGTACCTCTTATGGAAACACATTTCTATACTCTCTTAATATGGTGTGGTCCTCTATGTTCAATCTATCATCCTCAATAGATTTTGACACCTATATTACATATAGAGGGCATCCCTTTCTACAATACTTTTTCATTTGAAGGGTTGATATTCGTCTCACTGAGACATGATTGTGAATCCCTTGTAGGGTTATCTTTTTCCCTTCTTCATTTATACATTATAAGGTTTTATGGTAATAGTCCAACATAGTTTTATAATCAGCTAACCAGTCCAGACCAATCAACAGGTCATAAGTTCCTAGGGGAAGTATGTTAAGGGTAGCTTGGGTGGGAAATCCATCTATAATGAATTGGCAAGATAGTATGACCTATGCTACTTTTATTTTGGTTTAAATGGCTAGTTATACTAACCATGGCTTAGCATGTCTAACTAGTTGTAGTTTACACTGATCAACGATCTAAGGGGCCACATAACTCAAATTAGAACTAGGGTTGATTAAAATAGAAACTATATGGTTGGTGACCATACCTTCATAGATGGTATGCTAGAACCTATTAGAAGACATCCATGGACCACTATAAATTAATTATTTAAATATAAAGATCACAACAAATATGAAAACTTAAGTAACGTCGAAAATGTAAGTACTCACAAAATTTGTGATCAACCCTTTTATTCCTTGTCATCTTGTCTTATGTGTTGATTGGGTTCCATTTTATTTTATTTTCTACAACAAAACAATTGAAAATTAGTACTTCATATGATAAATAAAATTGATGTACATAAAAGAATAAATGGATGATAACATACCTCTGATGCATGTTGTTGTTGGAATGAATCCTCCTATGATGCAATTATGTTCATTTATTTTACCATCTCCTTGTACACTTTTTTGGACATCCCTACCGACATGTGTTGGATTTACCCTTGTTTGTCACTTGGAGTTTTCATAATCTTCCTGAAAAATGAAAAAGCACAATATTTTTTTTTTCAAATGGAAATGAAATTAAGTAAATATAGCAGAACAAATTAATTTGGTAATTATTGGAACATATTGTAGGAAAACATGTTTAGTAATAATACCTTTTATATGATTATTTTTTGTTATTGTAAGTTTTTCCTATTGCAATTCTCACGGGTCTCATTGACCATGGCTCTGAAACGCTTCTTGCAGTGTATGTATAACCAAATTCTTAGAGTCATTAGATTGATTTTTGCATTGTAAGTGGAAATTACATCTATACATTTTTTCCACTATATCCCTCAAAGCTCTGTAAAACCATTTTCCCCTCTCATTAACTTCAAGAACCACTCCAAATGAATTGATGACCAAACCATCATCATTATTTACATCCTTAAGATTTTTTTCCTCTTAAGACAAGATCTCATTCCCTCGCTATTGATCCATGCATAACATTAAAAAAATGTGAAATCAAGTGTTTAAAACTTGTTAGTAATTAATGTTAAGGAATTCATTTTTAGTAAAAATTCAAAGAAAAACTTAATGTTGATTACCTTTTGATCCACCTGTTTCCTCTCTTTACAACATTTCCATAAATATTTTATTCTCTTTTGCACTCAGATTGCAAATAATTGTATCGAGCTTCTTCAAGTTTTTTCTCTACATGACATGCATTAACCAATACACATCATTAATTTAAACTTAATAATGTTTCAAATATATTAAATTTTTAATAAAAATTAAATAACTTTCTTCCCTCTCTTCTTGGGATGATCTACCATTGTGGTCATTGCAATAAAATGTTTTCTTTGAACTTCTATCATCCATCTTGTATACAAAAAATCAAGAATCATCGGAAATAAAAATTATAATTTTTTTATATAATCTAGTATTTTGGTGCATGTCATTAAACATAACACACATGGGTGTCAAACATATACCTGCACCAATTCGTATTATTAGTCACTATGCACCGCTAAGTTGTATGCATATGATACGAAAATCAATACTATTTTTTTTTACCAATCATTTATTTTCATAAATATATGCACCCGATGCACTTTTCTATAAACTAATCAGCAATTCGCTACCTCTGTACAATGCACACCAATGCGATTTTCTGGTACAGTGTGCACCATGTACCGCAGAAAAGTTTTTTGATAAAATCATTGACAATGATAGGGTTGACAGGGTTTTGGATTTGATGCAATGAGTGGTATCATTGCAATAGATACCAAATGCCCATATGCAACTAAATAAACCATATAAAAATCTATTGCTTAAAAAAATAAACCCTATAAAAATATGTTTCTTAAAAAAAGAGGGGAAACAAAAAAAAAAACAAGAAATATATGGCTTCCAATACCGAATGTAACTATGAAACCATTTTTGTAACATGCATTGAAAATAGTTTGAATCAAATAGGGAAAGATTGAAATGATCAGTAGAATGAAATCACATGCCTGAAATTTCTTCTCTGGAGAATTGTGTGATCCCTATGGATCCCTTCCAAATTTGTCTCTTTAGAAAAATCCATCCACTCCAAAGTATTTCGTGGTAAGTCTCTCTTCCACAAATATTCCCTCTAAATTCTACCAAAAAAACGAAATAATGAATAGTGTTTTAATTTATAAACAAATACATTTTGAAAAATGAAATTACCTCTCTTTTTTTTTGCATTTTTTAACTTTGTATGTAAAAACACTTATTAAACTTCATATTTTAAAAATTAAATTTGTTGTCAAATTGGTGCATCACACAGATTACTGCACCCCATTGTATACATAAAAATGTATCGATACCAATTTAATCGAAAAAATAGAAATGCAAACCTCCGCTATTAAAATTTACAGATATTTTTCTTATTGGAGGTTCTAACGGAAGTAACAGTTTGATGTGATTCACAGTGTAGCACACCGATGTGTTCTATATGTACATATGCACCATTACTTTAGAAAATAACTAAAAGCACCGATAATTTTTAATCTCAAATTCATGTGCCATGTATTGATGATGGTTTTGGATCAAATGCATGGAAAAGAAGATTATAATATCAAATGGCCAATACTTCAGATTCCAACTCATTCCATATTATTGCAAGTTTTTCAACTACTTCCACATGATTTGAAGTAATTCTATATTTTATTTATGATTCATTTATCTGATTGAATTTATGTCATTTATGCACATGCAATTGAATAATTGTTCATTGAATTTTGTAGGATCATAAATCAAGATCAAGTTTGGATGAGAAAGATATTCCACTAGTGCAAAAATGTTGCAAGCTCTTATTAGGAGAAAGAAACCTCATGCAAATGTTTGATGAAAATATACATCTTCTTTACCCTACCAATTATAACATGTCATATTCCAGTAACATGTAGCCTAGGTCGATGGTATTACACCGTGAATTGGATCTCTTTTATGACATGTCAGTGGTATGTGGTCATTCAAAATGTAAAGGGTTGAAGAAGAACCCTCAATGTGTCACATTGTCTCAGTATATTAATGATCGACTACCCAAATTTGATGGTCTAATACCTTCCACTGCCATAAAAAATACAATAGGTGATATAGAAAAGACATGTAGAACACTTCCATATGCTCCTTTTTTGGAAAATTGGAAGTCAAATCAACTATATTTCAGCCTAAATTGGCCAACTCGTCTCCTTTTGTTGATTCAATGGAGATTTCTTATAGTGAGCCAAAGTATGATATCAATACTACCCGAAACATCACTACTAGGAGATCAAAATACTTGTATGAGCTAAAAGAAAATTGTCCAAGTACACACCAAAGTGTGTTCAATTTTTGGAAGGTAGTGATGACTTCCCTCTTCCTATCCATATGCAAAGTAAATACCAAACATGTTACAACCGAACTTTGTATGGTTTTTGGTCGTCGTCCATGCATGTTCCCAATGTTGGAACCAAATTATATTTTTGTGGTAATAGTTATATGATTGCCAAGTCTAAAATAGATGTTTCAAACTTTGGTTTGTTTATCCTTTCACGTGTATTCATTCCTCCCAAACAATCAGTGGCACTTATTTCATTTTGTGGTCCTCTTTATAGTCAGTCTGATTACTTGAATACTGTCAAATGAAAACATAGAATGTCCATGTATGGTATGTGCATAAATGGTTATGTTCTAGAAACTTTAACAGAAAAAACTTGTTATATATCAACAATCATCCAAGAACTCATGGGAACATCACATGATTCATAAATAGTTATAGGGTCTCATTATTTAGTGCAAATTGTTCCTTTGAGGAACACTCCAATGACAAAGAGTTCTTTATGAAAAAAAAGGCATCCAGATTTTTTGTTGTGCATGCAATACATAGTTTGTCTCCTAGTGGCAAGTTGTTAATAAACTATAACTTTCAAAGACCACCAACTGCTCATCAAAAACACCTTGAATTGGGTCTACCTTTAGACATCCCCTTGGGGTGTAAGAAAAATATGATTGAGTAACTATATTTTTTTTATTTTCAATGGAAATAATGTAAATGTATTGCTTAATTCGACATTTGTTTTATAAAGTGATTGGTTGCATGTTACAATCATTACATCAAAGATGGGGAGTAAGCTCCCTATAACTTCTACATATGGACTTTTGTTTATTTTATTTATTGAGTTTGCTAAATATTTATATTTTTAAATATTAAATTAAATTAAAATAATATCCTTTTAACCTTAACAAATTAATTAATTAATTCACTAATGAAATAAAATACTTACATTTCTTTATCAAGAGAATCATAATTAGAAAAATCTATAATAACAATTATATTTCACTTGGGAACCAAATATCCCATTTAGATGGGTCGTGTGGTGTTTTCTAGCCTTGTTCATGGCCCATGAGACATAGAAGCTTCATTTAGAACCTAAGTCCCTCATTTTCATTCTCCTGCAATGGTCAATTCTCTAAGATCCACCCCTCATGTGAAAAACCTCCTAAGAGTTCCTAAGAGCTTCATTTAGGGTCCCAAGTCCTTTGACTTTCTACCCATACCATGATAAAGTCCCCCAAATCATTCCTTGAGTGCAAAACTCCTAATGGCACTCATCTCCCACTCAGAGGTCCAAATCTTATTTATAGTGCTTAAGTGGTGGTTCATGGCCTTGTTCCTAGCCCATAAGACTTAGAAGGTTCAAATACAACATAAGGTCCTTGTTCTCTTCACTGGACCATGGTTAAAGGATTGAGATCCATACTTGGTGCACAAAACCTCCATAATGGCACTATTATCCCACTCAAAGACCATATATTCCCTCTATAGGGCCTCTATGGCAGTTCAAGGTTTCATTAGGGAGTAAAAGGTTCTTAGAGTTCAAGCATTTTTAAGGAAGTAATCCCATTATTAAATGTGTCATTTAATTTAAAATGGCTACATTACAAAGTACATCCTTCGAAAGTGTATCCTATTTGTCAAAAGATTATTTTTTTATTCTTTTAAAAAACAAAAAAACACATATATAGACACAACAAAAGTGTTTAACAAAAAAGTTGTAGATCACTTCAAGATCTTTGAAATTATCTAAAGAGAAACAAAAATGGATGTTGGGAAAAAAAGTTGTGAGAAAATTGCAAATTTTCTCTTTCCTGTCAAAATTTTTATTTTTATATTATTTTGAAAACAAGAAAATACATATCAAGAAACATAGAAACTTAATAGCATAAAATTTGTATATCTCTTCAAGATTTTTCCAACTATGTAAATAATGCCAAAAATGGATGTTGGGATGAAATATTATAGACAAATTACTAAATTACTCTTAATACATTTTGGGGTGGAAATTTCTTATATAATTTATATATTCTTATGTTAAAAATAATGTGTTTCCATTATTAATGCATGCACATTTCTAAAGTGCATGCAAGTTTATTTTTAATTCTTATTTGGAAAACTTCATAGTAGTTTTCAAGGTAGTTCAAAAGAAATTAAGGATATTTTAAAAGGAACATGTGCACATTTTGAATAACATGCACATTTTCATGAGAGAGCATGTTCCCAAATTCCTAGTTGCCAAATTTTTAACTATCAACTTCATGCAGGATCCCTTTTGTGTGTTCCATAAACCACTTCATGATCTTTTCATAAGCTAAAATTGACTATTGCAAGGTAACAAAATAAAGGTGTCAACATGATTGTTCGAGAAGGAACACCAACATCATATGGATTGGAAGATGGTTTTAGGGCTCATGAGCCATACATAGGATCCAAAACAACCCTACATTACCTCTAAAGGGAATATTTGGTGAATGTGTGTAATATTAGTGATGTTCTAATGTTTTTCACTCCATAAAAGGGTAACAGGGACCCTAGACATGGCATGAGGAGGAACACCAATATAGGGCCTAAAATATGATTTAATGTCTCAAGGGCCCTTTCCCAAACCTATATAGGCCCTATAAAGAGAACATTTATCCCATGGATATGATATATGCATAATTATGCATTTTTCCACACGAATGATGAGTTTGAAGGCCCTAGTCATGGTTGGAGGATGAAAAAAAATGTTATAGGGAATGAAGCAGGATTTTAGAATTCATGGGTTATCATGCATCAGGTTTGAAACCATCATAAGGGACATGTATAATGAACCTTAGACATTATAATTCTTGCATAGTAGGGATTGTATCAGGGCCTAATATGGCCCACATGTAAAAAATAATTCATTTTCCCTTAAATGATTCTTTATGGATTATTCATGATGTGAAGGGCCTTATAATATCAAATAGGATCACAAAGGGAATATGGAAAGCATCACTTAGTTAAGGACATCTTAGGATTAATTATGGAGGTAAGGTAATAGTTGTATATTAGTTATTTGATAAAACATATGTATTAATAATATTATTTTCATTACATGATTACAAAAAATATGAGAATGGATATTAGTAATTATAGAATTTACACAGAATGCTAATTATGTCATAGGATGCATGCATATTATGTAAAATTAAAAATTTTAGGAGGGTAAGTATCATATTTCCATCGTATCTAATGAGTTTATATCAATTTTTATTTTTTCCTAAAAAACGTGGTGGCGGTTGGGACTGCATAAACCAAATTAAATGCATCATTTCCAAATCATTTGTCATTGTCTTTCATTTTGATAATATTTTTAAATAGTGTACACTGACTCATGTTTCATGAAGTTGCATGCATTTATAGATCTATTTCTATGGAATCAAAATATATATTTTTATATAAATGTTATTATTTGATGAATATCATGCATTTATAGATATATTTTTATTAATTTCAAATATATATATGTGTGTGTGTGTGTGTGTGTGTGTGTGTGTGTGTGTGTGTGTGTGTGTTATTGTTGCATATTATTTTAATATTTTTAGTGTAACATGTATCATAATTTAAAAATACATGTTTATGTTTTTGCAATAATTTTTTTTTTTTTTGTAAATAAAAGAACCTTATATTATATCAAATGTCTACAGTTCCATGACACTTGGCAGCCATCTGTTCCACCACAAGATGGAAACCAGAATAGGTGGCTCCAAATAGTTTTGATGTTGCCATGACTAGAAGAGATTATACAAAAGTTGTACCGCCTTTCTAATCTAAGGCTGGCCTTTTTCATTTCCACCATTACTGAGAGAATTATACAAACAAAATAAGCAAAATCTAGCTTGTCGTCGTGGTATATTAGACCATCGACACTATGACTGAAATTAACAAAACACTATAACCTGGGGTGAGCCGCTTCATTCCATGGGAGAACCTGGATGTCCATGTATGGTGTATCCTGGGATGAATCGTTGCTTGCATGTTGGGCACCGGGCCTGCGCTAGAGCATCTGTGAGTGCCTCAAGCAGCATGTCCAGTCGTTGATTGATGATGCCTTGACCATGCACCTAGTCGTACTGCCACTGTCGGATGTCGAAGAGGAGCTCAAGATTATCCTCTACCAGATGGTTGGAAAAGTGTGAAGCTACTTCTCCCTTGCCTGTCTCATCGCCTCCCACTGCAGTTGTTTCCTTGCCTGCACCTGTCAGTTGCCAACTTGGAGGGATATCCTCCTCCACTTGACAACTCTTGTCACCATAGTATGGCTCTCCAGACTTGAGAACTAGGGGGGATAGAAGGGTGGTGGCGGTTGGGAGGCGCACCCCCAAAGGTGGCATTTTCACTTTCAATGTGCTTGGGCTGAGATGCGAAGCTGGAGGTGGTGCCTGCTCTTTTACGGTGTTGAGGCTGAGGTGCAAAGGCAGAGGTGGAACCTCTTATTTCACGATTTTGTGGTTGTGATGTAGAGGTGGAGGTGGCAATGGTGGAGAGTGCGTCATGGAGGACATTGTTTCCATTTTCAACTTGCGCACCCTAGGGGGCTTGAGTGAGGTTGTCTGAGTGCTCAGGGTGGAGTGGTGGAGATGGTTGAAGTGAGAAATGAGAGATCGTTGGGAGGTAGTGAGCCTGGTAGCTTGAGAGAGGGAGTTTGTTTTCCTCGCGCCCCTCTTGTCCTTCCCACACTCTCGGGGCATCATAGGAGGGACAGGGGGATGGAAGGAGTGAAAGTATGCGGTGGGGGGATGTTGGATGCATGGAAAGGAGTGGATGAGCCTGAGTATATTGAAGCGGGAAGGATGTTCTTGGTTCATTGGGGGAAAATTGAGGCCAAGAGGACACACAAGGTGAGAGCGACAATGCCAGAAAATCCGTGAGGGCCGAAGTGCTCTATGGGAAGAGTGCATTAGGTGAAAAATGAATTAAACTGCATTCTGGGGTTGTTTTTAATGCCATGAGGGTCCGAAAATACCCCTCCCATCGCCATTGAAGGTCAATGGGACCTTTGCAAATGCTTGGTATCGTATGCCTGGCTGGTTTGCTCATCCAGGAGCTCAGCCAAGCGCACTAACTTAACTGTCTGCATGGTGTGAGCCATGGGAAGTTAATGCATGGGGGGTTACGACCTGGGATAATAACTCCCCCAGCCGATCTAGTCCAACTATCCTCCTCATCGTGCCAAGTGGCACCCCATCTAGGTGTGGGTAGTCCCTTCGGGATATCTCTCTGTAGTAAGTCCAAATTGTTGAGTTTTGGGGCCATCTGGAATTTGTGAAGGTGCTCTATTGCTTGATATCAACTCTGCATTGGCTAGTCTGTCCACCACCTTATTTGCATCATGTCTTACGTGAGAGGTGATGATAGTAATAGAGGATCTAAGGAGTGATTGAAATCTATGGAGGGGACCCAACAGGCGCCAATTGGGAGTGATCCTTTCTAGATTCCTTCCATTCAGGATTTTGGATGCCAGCTCAATTATGACTTTGGATTCTCCTTCTATCACTAGGAAAGTAATATTGTGGTCTAGAGCCAGTTGTACTTCTCTGATTAGAAACCCCGGATTTTTGCTGAGTTGTTGGTGTTGAAGCCCATATTTTCAGCTATGATATTGTGGATCTTTCCTTTGTTGTCCCTTATCATTGCTCCTACCTCGGAAGGGCCTAGATTACCTTTAGAAGATCCATCAAAGTTGATTTTATGAAACTTGGGTGGAGGGGGTGACCAGACCGAGGGGTTGACGGTTAGGGAAGTGAGGGGGGGCTAGGGAGATGAGGATGAGGGTGAGAACATGAAGCACCAGGAGTTGTAATTTGAGGTCTCTCTTGGGTAAGAGGGGAGGTCTTCTTTGGTCCAAGGATGGAGCTGGAGAGTTTCTTATAGGTGTGAGAGAATGGTGGACTAGATGTTGGTTGTAGGGGAAGGCTGGGAGTGAAAGACTCTTATGTTTCTTTCCTTCCAAAGTTTCCAAACTATGAAACCTGGCAGGAGCTTCCAGGTTCTGTTCAGGAGTTGGCTTTTTTAGGGTCCTGAGCCCCAACTTCTGATCGTATTTATGATGTTGCCTTTATCTCAATTTTCTCTTCTCATGAATTGAGTGGCTTGGTTCCATATTTCTTCATTGATGGTGCAGTTATTTAGGAGGTTCTCCATGGTTTTTTCTTGTTGTTGATAGAGATGGCAGATCGAGGGAACAATAAATCCTCTTTTTTAGAGATTATCCCAGGTTAAAATCTTGTTTTGGAGGAGGAGCTAGAGGAACATTGAGATTTTAGGCCAGAATTTGGATTTCCAAACTGTGGTCCAGATGGGGTCCTTCGACAGAGATTGAAAACCTTCCTGTAGAGTGTACCCTTCTTTGAGAGTGAAGTTTACATGAGGTGAGTGCCCCCATCGTAGAATATTAGGATCGTTGATTTTTTGTATTCTTCGTGAGGTTATTGCTTGCGTCCAGTGCTGCAGGTTGCAGTCCTTTGTTACCTGTAAATCCTGATGGGTGGATTTACAGGTTCTCTAGGGAGAGTTGTTTGGGGAGGGAAGCCACATGTCAGCTACCTTAGAGGTGGCAAGATTTTGTATCTGATTTTCATAATGTAACAAATTTTCTTCTAACTGGAGAGGTGGCATTTTTTTCTAGGAGTCCGTTGAGAACATAGCGCTTTGACCATTTCGGATTTCCCAGAAGGTGTGCTCCTGAATGAGTGGCATGTTTCTCCAAGTCACATTCCAAATGTTAGAGCCTTATATTTTGTCCTGCATCCTAATCCAGTGGGCTTGTTGAGTATTTGGGGAATATTTATATTTCCAGAGCTTGGCCCAAATTTCTATGGGGGTTTTGAGCCATCTCCACCAGATTTTGGCTCCCATGGTATTGTTGAGTTTGCCAGGGTCTCGGAGGCCTAGGCCACCTAGATATTTTGTTTTGTAGACTTTGTCCCAACTGACTAGACCCCATTTTTTGTCTGGTTTGTGTCCATTCCAGAGGAAGTTCCTCTGCATATTCCATATTTTCTTTATGATAGATTGGGGGGCGGCTAGAGTTGAAAAGTGGTAGGTTAGGATGGCTTGGAGAAAATACTTTAGGAGGATGGTTTTGGCTAGGATATTAAGGGAGCAGAAGGTCTAGGTGCTGAGACGATTGGAGATGGAGAGCAAGAGGGAGTCCCAGGAAAGGTTACGGGTTGTCGAGTTTGAGAGGGGGAGGACTAGATATTGAGTTGGAAAGGTGCAGAAAGGAATAGTTAAACGTTGGGAGATATGTTGTTGAATGGCCTCTGGCGTGTTGAAGAAGAACAACTGTGATTTTTCCAGGTTGAAGGAAGTTCCAGAGGCTTCGTTGAAATCATTGAGGATGGAACTGAGCTTGTTTTCTTCATGCGAAGTGGGGGTATTCAAGAGCATTGTATCATCTACAAATTGACTGTGTGAGGCTGCAGTTTGAAGCCCATGGAGAGGGAGGCCTTGCAAGGATCCATTTTCAATGGAGGATTTTATATAACATCCCAGGCCTTCCGCCATTATGACAAAGAGGAACGGGGAGAGAGGGTCACCTTGCCTGATTCCCTGAGAGGGAGAGAAGGGTTGGGAGGGGTTCCATTGACCAGAATTGAGAAGAAAGTTAAGGAGATAAGGTTCATAATCCAGTCTATCTAGTTAGTGCTGAAATCGAAGGCTGTTAAGACAGCTCTCATGTAGTGCCAACTTAATTTATCAAAATCTTTAGAGAGATCAAGCTTTAAAAGCATACCTGGAGTGCATGTGATTTTTAGCAAGTGGATGAATTTGTGGACAAGAATGATGCTATCCATGATTTCCCTTCCCTCAACGTACCCTGATTTCTCCTTTGAGATGATGAAGGGGAGAATTTGTTTGATTCTTAGAGATATGACTTTGGAGATGATTTTGTAGATCACATTGCAAAGCGTTATGGGTCTGAAATTCTTCGTATTGGTGACCCTCTCTTATTTGGGTATTAGGGTGAGGAAGGTGGCATTGAGGGTTGGGATGACTTTGTCAGAGCTATGAGATTCCTTAACTAGTTTCCATACTTATCCCCTTAACATTGGCCAACATGAGTGGAAAAAGTCTATTGTGAAGCCATCTGGGCCTGGAGCTTTGCATGTGGGTAGCTCCTATATGGACTGGTCGACTTCAGCCTAAGTTATGGGAGTCATGAGGGCTTCATTTTGTTCCTGGTTGATGAGGGTCAAGATTTTTTCAGTCACTCTTTCATTTTCCTTAGCACGATCCCCGGGGGGATCTGAGAGGAGATCTTTGTAGTATCCAATGAGCTCCTACGTGATATCCTGGTGCGAGAGTAGGGTGGTGAGCTGCATGTTTTCCAACTTTGTTATGTGGTTGATGAAACACATGTGGATCATGGAGTGGTGGAAGAATTTTGTGTTTTTTTCCCCCTCTTTGAGCCACTGAACTCAGGATTTCTGTCTCCAAATAATTTCTTCCTATTTGAGCCTCTCTTCCAGCTGTTGTTTGATGTGTTGCTCCTCCTGTTGTTGAGTTGGAGTGTGCCCAGTTTGAATAACCTGTGTCTGTAGGGCTTCGAGTTTCTGTTCCAGGAGTTTTCTTTCTTGGAATATGTTCCTGAAGACTTCCTTGTTCCACTTCCACACTTGTTGTTTGAAGTATTTGAGCTTCTACTAGAAGCAATACATCTTGGTTCCCTTATGGATTTCCGTCGTGCTCCACCAGTGGCAAGCCATCTCTTGGAAATCTAGATGGGACAACCAGAATGTTTCAAATCTGAAGGGTTTGAGCTTTAGGGTGGCCATAGTGTCAACCCAGAGCTAAACCAACCAATGATCTGAGCCTTCTTTGGGGAGGATGTTGGACTCTATTAGGGGGCCTTCCAAGAGGAGGGTTTTCGAAAGAAGAAATTGATCAAGACTGCAGGCTATTTGTTGGGTCCATGATCACTTGTTAGTCCAAGTGAAGGTGCCATTTCCATTTTCAATATCTACCAGTTTGTGTTGATCTAAGAGCTCCTAGAATTTTATGATGTCTTGTTCCAATATTTTCTTCCCGCCTCTTTTTTCCTCTAGTGTGAGGATCATGTTGAAGTCTCCCTCAACGATCCATCTTTGGCCTTCGACTATGGATCTGATATAGGCTAGGTTCTGAAGAAAGAGCTCTTTGTCCTAAATGTTCTATGGTCCATAGGCATTGGTGATCATCCCGTCTTTGTCTCAACTAATGGCTTGGTAGTGGGCTATGAGAGTTCCTGAAGTGGAGAAGCCTTGGTATAGAATAAATGTGGCTAGATTCCAAAGGATGGCCAGGCCGCCTGCAACGCCTTTCTAGTCAATGTGGTATGAGTTGCAAGTGCACCAACATATTTTGATTATTTCTTTCGCGGCCTTCCCTGCGCATTTGGTTTCTTGGAGAAGGAGAATGTCAGGGTCTTCCATTTTGATGCAGTTTCAAAGAATCCTTTGCTTGGATCTTCCATTTAGGCCTCTGATGTTCCAAGTGATGACCTTCATAATTAATAGTTTGGTGGGTGGGAAAAGGAGCTCTCTAAGAGATTGTGAATCTGTCTCGAGTTGATCATGTAGTTATCGGCTTCCTTTATGAGTTGTTGCGCTGATTTTTTGCCTTGTCTTTTGTTCTCCTTTGGATGTCTTCTCTGGTCTAAGTTTGGGTCTCCATTGATGCCTAGCCATATGGTGGCCCCTACTGATGAGTCCAAAAATACCTTGTGGAGTTTCCTGAGATGATCTTCTGATAGGGTTTGTAGGTATTTTTGGTTAAGTGATTCTTCAATTCTGTCTAACTCTATTCATGCTAGGTCATGTTCTTCCATTTCCATGACTATTTCTTCTTCCTTTTCTGTTTCTTTTCCTGTGTTTGGGTGGATTTGTGGGTCGACTAGGATCCCCGGGATCGGATGCTCCTTCAACTGTTGGTTTTCCTTGTTATTGTTATCTCCTGTCGCCACCATCGTGTGGGGGTTTTTCACCTCTCCTACCTCTGGGAGGTTGTTTAGGGATTTGAAGGAATTGGTGTTGGGGTTTTTACTACCACTGTTGGTAGGAAGTTTATTCTGCAATTTCCTTCTGTGATTCTGCACGTGGGTAAATCCATCCTTTGGTTTTTCTTCCTCTGTCGTCTTGGAGGGGGCATTGAGAGAGCAGTCTCTAAATATATGTCCATGTTCATGAAAATTTATTCACCTGAATGGTATTTGTTTGTATTCTATGGTTTGGGCCCATTCCTCATCCCGGTATTCTAGGGTTACCATTCCTGGGAGGTCTTTGGAAATGTTCATGTAAACACATATTCTGGTATATGAGGTGTATTTCCTCCGCTTGGTGGATTTTGAGGAATTGATATGCTTGCCTAGAGTATTACCGATTCTTGTTAAAATTTCTTCTAACCAAAACTCTTGAGGCAAGGAATAGAGGCGAATCCATACCGGGGCATAGGAAAAGTTCTCCTTTTTTGGGCAGAAGCGATCGGTCCAAAATCATAGATAGAGTCCCACAGAGTTATAGAAATAGGGTCCTCCTTCGAAGATGTGGTATTTATCCTCCAAGTTGTAGAATATAACTATGAAGAACCCTTTGGATCTCAGTTGGAGCTCATAGTCTCCATTGGGGTTCCACCAAGCTTTGATCCAATGAGCCATGTCTCTTTCTGAGGGCCAAAAGCCCAAGAACTTGCCTATGAGGGCGTGGTCTATCATGAACTGAGTGTGTTCGCCTATTCTATTTCTCTTTATGACATATTGGGGTGAAATCAAGGCTTGTGGGATACATTTTCCTTGTATCTAGTCTTGAACTGCTTTTGGATGCGAGGTCTCTACATCCATGTTCGTACCTCTGCTACCATTCATTTCTTCCTGCAAGTATTGTTCGCGCAGGTGTGGAGGTGGCTCAAAGGATGATAGGCGCACACGAACATTCTCAGGGTCATTTGTTGCAATGTTGCGATATGAGGGGGATCCCCCCCCTTTCTATGCTCATTCTGTTGATCCGGTCAGAGCTATTGTGCAGAATGTGCCAAGTGCATGCAGAGGCGATTGACAAAGGAAGGGGCGGGGGTTCGCTGAAGCATGAAACCCTAAACTCAGAGCTCCCAATATTGATATATTTCAACCAATGACTTGCAATGAGGAAACACATGTTGTTTTTGCAATAAAATTTTAACACAACCATTTTTTTAAAAATGACATTTTCGCCTACAAACTAAAAAATACATGTTGATTATATTAAGACCTTTATTAAAAAAAATATTACTAATATAAAGTGAGGTTATTTTTATAGTCTAATATGAGACTTGGCATAAGTCATGCCAATATTATATTTCGTAAAAAAAAGCATCCCAATATTGAAGATATTTGTACCATCACTACTCATAAATCAAAAAATATATGTAAAATTGATAATCCAAAGTGGTTGGTTGCATGTTACAATCATTACAATCATTCATATTTAAAATTCATTATTATTAATGATTTCCTTTTTATATTTAATAATTATGATTATTTAATAAAAAAAATTAAATATAACAATTATAAATGTAATTATGAACAATGGTTATAATGTTATCAATAAAATAAATGAGAAAATAGCATTTCATAAAAGTACTTTTTCCTTGTAAACATGTTTAATCAACATATTGTATCTTGCTGGAAATTAAACAATCCACCTTGAGAAGAATTAAACATTATATGACATTAATAGTTATAAGTTTTTACAATTACAATCCAAAGTAAACGATTTCATAAAACTAAAGTTAATCATTATATGGAAACTCTAAATTCTAATGAGTGATACATATTAAATTTAATTTAAAAATAGAGAAATCATTAGCGTACTTATAATACATTTTATAAATCAAACAACAATAACATCAACAAGATTTGAAAAAACACAATACACATGTGTGTTAAACTGTTTATAGTTCACCAATGCGATTGAAAGCGCATATGTGTGTTTGTTACATAAAAATGCATCGAAAAACAATTTAATTAACAAAGTACGTATGCAAACTTCCACAATTAAAGTTTTGTGGAGGTTTTTCTTTGCATAGGCAATCACTTTTCGATGCCTCTCATAATTTAGCACATGGAATCGATCCTCTGACACTTCCTTAGTGCTACGTCTTGCATATCCTCCTCTACAGGCCGCTCGACTTTCTCCAAGATATCCTCCTAATCATTTATGTAGCCATAATATGAACTAGCATCAATTTGCTTATAAATCACATACATACACCTCCTCCTCTTCTTCTTGAGGGGAATTATCAAATCGATCTTTTAGGACGGGGAGGAATTTCGTAGCCCCGAAGTATCTGTAATCGAGGCCCTTGGTGGTGGCACCGATCATATCAACTTATTTCCCTTCCAAGTGCATTGACTTGGCCCCTACTTTGGCATAATTAGGACTACCAATCTCTACGATTGGAGATTTCCAGTGCCTCTTTTCCCTGTTCAACAAGAAAGGACCCTGGTGGATGTCTTAATTATAACAATGTGTTAATATCAAGAATGACCTAAGGTCCATATTGTGTATTTAATAGAAGTTAAGAAGCACATTTGGGAAAACAAACGATGATCCATAAGCTTTGTCAGAATGCCTTATCAATAAATATTAAGCATTTCCTTGGCCTCTGTCTGCTCGTCCATGAGATCGTCACCCATGTACTTACTAAGAAGATCATGTTTCTTCTTCTCCACAACCATGTTCTTGATCACTTTCTCCTCCAAAATGGGCACATGAGAAACAAACTCTCGATCTCTCTGATGGTGGTTTCCTTTGTCATGCTATCCCATTTATTCCACCATATCCTCATATTCCTCAAATAGGATCATCTTGATTGCAATGAACCACTTGCTCTTGATCGTCAACTTGGCCTCCCTCTAGATAGACTCAATCCTATGCCACTCCTTCAACACTTTGGCCGACATCTCTTCCTCCACATGTCGCTCAAATTTCTCCAAGATATCATTCTTTTCATCCTTATCACCATAATAATTAGAATCAATTCACTTGTAAATAAAATACATAGACCTCATCTTCTTCACCTTGGGGGGAGGGGGGTTATCGAATATCTCTTTGATGTCGAGGAGGAATTTCCCAGCCACATGTGTTCAATTGGTTGTTGGAATATTTTAACATGCCATCTTCCAACAAACAATTGTACAAGTGAGTTTGGAGAATTCCTCCTTGATGTTAAAGAGATATTCAATAAGCCCCCCGAGAAGAATAAGAGGAAGTCTAGGTATGTGATTTACAAGTGAATTGATGCCCTTTATTATGTTGATAGGGATGATGAGAAATATATCTTGGAGAAAGTCAAGCGGCCCATGGAGGAGGAGATGCGGGCTAGAAAACTGAGGGAGTGGCAGAGGATCAAGTCTATCCAGAGGGAAGTCTAGTTGAACATCAAGAGTAGGGAGGTTGTTTCCATTAAGCCAATCCTATTCAAGGAAGATGAGGATGTAGCGAAATAAATGGGAGAGAAGTACAAGGGAAACCAATAACAAAGAGAGCAAGATTTTGTTTCCCATGTGCCCCTTCTAGATGAGAAAGTGATTGAGCACATGGTTGTGGAGAAGAATAAACATGATGATATTCTCAGTAAGTACATAAGTGAGGATCTTGTGGAGGAGTAGGTCGAGGATAAGGAAATTCTTAATATTTAGCGATAAGGAATTCTCACAAAGATTATGAATCATCAGTTTTTCTTCCAAATGTGCTTCTTAACTTCTATTAAATATACAATATGGATCTTAGGTCATTCTTGAGGTTGACATAGTGTTATAATTAAGACATACACCAGGGTCCTTTCTTGTTGAACAGGGAAAAGGGGCACTGGGAAGATCTGATAGTAGAGCTTGGTAGTCATGATTATACTAAAGTAGGGGCCAAGATGACGAACTTGGAAGGGAACAAAGTTGATGTTCCCATTGCCACCAGCAAGGTCCCTGGTTACAGATACTCTAGGGCTATGAAATTCCTCCCCATCCTCAAAGATTTATTCGATAAGCACCCTTGAAGCAAAAAAGAGGAGGTGTAGGTATGCGATCTATAATCGAATTGAGGTCAATTCATATTATGGCTACAAGAATGAAGAGGTTGGTATCTTGGAGAAACTCAAGCAGTATACTAAGGAGGAGATGTAAGGAAGAGCATTGAGGAAGTGGTAGAGGATCGATTCCATGTGCTAAATTATGAGAGGCATCAAAGAGTGACCTATGTTTTTTCCTTCGCAAATTGAAAACTCCACAAAATTTAATTGTGTAATTTTTCATATGTAGTTTGTGAATTAAATTGTTTTTATTCTAGTTTTTGTTGCTTCTACTACGATCAGTGTCATCGTTGTATCTTATTCACATAAAATATTTTTTAGGTACATATATATAGATAAAAAAAAAATTAAAATATAAAACACAGACATATATAACTAATTTGTATTTATCAAAAACTGAAATTAGTTTTTGTTTGCAAACAAAAAGTGAAAAAGTAATTGGTGGTATTAACAACTTCAGACACGGCCCTATCAGTGCTCCATATCAGACATAAGGCATCGAACAATGGTGTGTTAAATTTAACACATTGGTGCGTCATTGTTAGTCGAGCACTAATATATATAGCGGTGTGTTGTGATATATAGCGCATCGATTAAGGGTTGTCATGCAAAACAAACAGCGATGTCATTTCACGTATGAACTGTGTAACTCGAGGTGGTTGGTTCAATGGAACACAACACTGTATTAGAATTTGTTAATGATAAACTAAGCGGTGTTCTTGGTTATATGAAATGCACCGACACTCTATGTTCCTTCAAGCATCAGGTGTGTTTTCACTGTGTTTTGTCTTTCTTGATGCACCAGTAACAAGAGTGTTTTAAAAGGTGCACGGCAATGACAATTTTTTTAATATATTTCCCAATGCAAATCACTTAACCGCACCGGTGCATTTTGGTTAATGTAACACGCCGACACTCCATTTTATCTTTGTATGTGTTGATACCAGTGAATTTGTATTATAATGCATCGGTAACGGGGCATCCCATAAAAAAATGATATAGTAAATTATTATGTATTTTACTTGTTGTGTTTTAGTACACATCATGAGTGCATTGACTATATTTGATGCACTGCAGAGAAAAAAAATTGTTTCAAAAACTGCACTATCCATTCGATTAATAGAATGCACCAATTTGTTTATCTCAATTGGTGCACTTCCTAGCATCTTAGTGGTTCTTACCATAAGATACACTGCGTTGATAATTTTTGAAAAATTGGCTCGGTGTCATGTTATTTACATCACCAGTGTGTTTTTTGAACCTAGGTGCACCGACAGGTTAAATTATTTTATAGCAACTTAATCGGTGTGATTCTTTAATATAAATGCATCGATCCTGCTATGTTGTTGGAGCACCTGCGTTTTGTTTAACAATGTGTTTTTTTTTAGAGCACCGATAATGGGCCATCCACTGAGATGCCCCACAACACTGGTGCATTTGGTTAACATAAATGCATGACCACCCCAATTTTTATGGAATGTAAACATGGTAGTGTGCTTTCATTAACTGAAAACACCAGTAAAATATAATTTCCAGAACACCGACATGATGTTTAGTGGTGTGTCATATTGTATAACACATCGGTGTGGTTGTTGGCACTATTGGCACCACTATGGTATATTGATTTATTGAAAATTAAGTTGTGTGATGTGTTACTATGAATGTATCGGTGTTAATGTGTTATTAAAGCACCATCATTTTGTTTAGTGGTACTTTGTGAAGCATAGAGCACCAGAGACGGGGCATCAAAGGAAACGCCCTGCAATGCCAAATCAGTCAATATATGTTCTAGTGTGGTTATGTTAATGACATCAATGCATTTATCTAAAATGGTTGCACCACTCAATTAAATTTTATGTGTCATAATTTGAGTGGTGCACTTGGTTAAATGGAATGCATCGATGCTTCTATGTTCGAAAAGCACTGACATGTTGTTTATCGGACGTTGTCTTTTGTAATGCATCAAACGTGGTTTGTTTAAGAATAATCACCAATTACACATGGTAAAAATTAGATGCATCGGTTGTGGTGATTACTATGAATTTATCACAGGACCCATCTCTCTTGGGCGAGCTGAATCAAATGATGCACCACGTGGAGTTGGGAAAAAATTTGAAAAAAGTTCCAAATTTCAAGATAAATTCAAATTTTAAAGGGATGAAAGTGAAAATGGGAAGGTAATAAAAAAATTGCCTGGACTATTATTTCCTGAGGAGGCATGGTTCCACTGTTGAGAGGAAATGAAAATTCATGATAATTTCCAAAAATTGGAAATGTGTGGAATCAACCAATGGAGCTATCCAACTCGTCTAGGAGCACCGGAAACAGGGCATCCTTGAAAATAGAGCAAGAATCAGTGCTTTCTTTATAGATTGGAATCATGGGATGAGGTGTCACAATGAAAATTGATCTGGTAATTTTTTTTTATTTACCCATACCAGGATGCACCATCAGACAATTTTACACACCGGTACATAAGATTCAATGGCATCGGTGCACTTTTATCGGTGCTTGTTATTTTTTTTTATAAAATATTACAATGTGTTTGAACATATATGCATCGATGCATTATGTTTTATTTGAGCAGCAAGGTGAATGTACCATAAATGTGCATCGAACAAAAATGTCCATAAAAACCTCCAACCGCTCATGTCTGCTAACAACCTTGGCTATGAACAGTGATGTTGTGTTTGAACATTTAAGCACCAGTTTTGTATGTTTAGGTGTGCACCAATGCACATATACCTTACAGGCGCACCGGAAAAAACTCCACAAAAAACTCCAATCGCCCGCCTTTGCTAACAACCTTCGATGTAAATAGCTAAGGGATAAAGTTTTCAAAAAGGTTCTGTAAAAACCTCTTCAAGAAGGCGTTCTCCTTATGGTGTCTATGGGTAGGTCTCAGACTCACTAGAGATTTGGGAAAGGATCATTTTAAGGATGGAAATTTATCTTAAAATGTAGAAAACTTGGTGAATCTTACTAGTCATTAATATGCAAACTATAAAATGTTTGGCGACATTTATGTAAAAATATTCAAATTTCTAAGGATTTTATATAGTTTTTATAAAAACAAAGTGGCGATTTTTAAGGAAAAATAATTTTAATCTATAGAATTTGGGTGAATAACTTTTAGAAAAAATGAAAATTTGCTAATCTTTTTCTTGGAAAAATCATGGAAAATTAGCCCATGGGAGAAAATTAACCCCTGAAATTTTCCTTGGCCATTTGGGAATCCCTAAGCTTACCATTCTAGGGGATTCAATGATAGTGATTAGAGAAATTATCAAATGGAATATTATTGGAAGAAATATCATCATTGACATCATGTCCCACTCGCTTTCCCTTCTATCTGAATTTGAGGATTACTCCATGCATCATATCAAGCATGAGCATAACTCGTATGTTGATCGGTGGGATAAAGAAGGAAATTACTTAGAAGAAGGTATAGAAAACATCAATGGGACTAGAAGGCCCCTTCCTCTTCCTTAAATCACATGGGAAGTGAATTTAAAATCTTAGACAAGTGGCAAAGTTTGGGAATTATGGATCATGTGTTTAATAGGCCTTCACATCTGACTAACAATGATACAGTCGGTTGTGTTAATTTAAAATTGTGTGAAATCAAGTTCATTTGCATGGGCTCTCTCTTGGGTATCTATGAATCAATGTTTATTAGTGAAATGGATCTAGTATTGATCTTTCTTCCCTATGGGATTAGGGTCTCATTTCTCAATCAGTGATTTTACCCTAGAGCATTCGGGGTCTCTTGATATCGTAGCTTAAACATTTCGTGTGGTTTTAACTCTTTGTTGGTGACAATTTGGTATCTGTTCAACCTCCTTTTGAACTCTGGGTTTTCAATTCTTTTAATTTGTATCCTCGGGTTCAATCTTCATGTCATTGTAAATTTTAATCTCACTTTCATGGACTATATTCTTCTTGGAAGAGGGATTTATTAATATTTAAGGTTTGTTTGGTTCATCTCTGTAGTGTACCTTTTGCTGACCAAGGCTTTTAACGCGCAATATAACAATCTGTATACACTTACGTTGGATTTACATAACACATACAGTCCAATATATACTCCACATGCATTTAACAATTAAACACATTCAACACAGAGTATTCATATGAATTACTACCATGATCAGCAAGCAATTAGATTTTCATATTAATTCATATACACAGCGGAAAACATGATTCATAATATGTATACAGAACAGTTATGCCAAATGTGATAAGAACATAGTTAGACACTTATCTTGTAACAATGGTGAAATCCACCAACCAAATGCAGGCCTTCCATGAACCTCCTAGCCTTAGACCACACTGCTCATCATCTCAACAGTGGATCACCCCCGAGCTAGGACTGAGCTCCACCCCAAGGCAAGGAATTCTAGGCTAGGCTGAGGTTACAGGGAAACAACATAGAAATATCTGGAAAGGTTCTTCCCAAAGATGCCATCTTACGCCCACTACTACCAGACTCTCATTCCCCACATGCCTGTTCCACCTGGGAGTATACACCTTCACATGCACATTCCATCGGTGCTAACCTCCTCTCTGGGTCTCGGCAACATGACAGATCAAGAAGTCTCAGAGTCTGAAGCTGGTGATGGACACTCTCTGGATGAGACTGCTTCCCAGCAAAATTTTTCACCTGGAAAGAGTTTTTCATAGGCCTGACAACCTACTTCTTCCAACCACAGTCACCTCTCTCACCAGAAGAGAGGACATACACCAGCTCATCATGAGCTTACTCTGGTCAATATGCACTGCGCGGCCGCAACAGCCAATTGGGAAAAACGAACAAGCGCTTCTCCAACAGGTTCCGCAATCATGGAATCGTATCACAGTTTTTGTTTCGGAATGGTATGAGGGTAATCTTGTAGAGGTCAGACTGGTTCCCCCTCATACGGTTGGGTAGAATGGAGAATATTCCCTCACACGGTTCATCTCGACGATTATATTTGCATGCACCAGGGTTGACACTTGTCACCCTGGGAACTGCATGCGTTCCCACAGAGTGCATCCCCTTTGCACGTTCCCTCCCTTGCCAAGAACTTAGGATAAAATAATATGCACATGGCTCTTTTTGGAAATAATATTAAAATATTATTCCAGGCCTAAGCCCTCTAGGCTTAGCCCCTAGCCTCAACACTCAGCCCCTTTTTTCCACCTTCCAGCCCCTAATCCCTTGCCCACTCTATGGACGCTCAGTCCCCCTTCACTCATTCATCATGGTCGGCCTGCACCTGGCGGTGTTTATATTTTATTCATGTGCTGCATACATACAGATACAAAATCCAGGCCCTTGGCCTTCAACCCTTAGGCTCTCTGGCCTAATCAAACACATAAGCCTACCGGCTTATAAAAAACTTGGCTCAACAGCCTATAACACATATTTACAATCTCTTTTAGATCATGGTTTACATCAGGGCTTGGACTTGGGGACACTACAATCCCCTCCCCTTATTTTTGCATTGTCCTTAGTGCAACTTTACATAGCATCTGCAAGCTTTTCAAAATTTTCAAAAAGATGTGGGTACTCTGCCCGCATAACATCTACATTCTCCCATGTCGCGTCCTCGGGACTGTACCAGGTCCACTGGACCTTTACAAGCTCTATAGCTTGATTCTGGAGCTATTTGCTTTTCCTGTCCAATATGCACACAGGATGCACTTGCAGGACACCTTCTGGTTCCACCTGAATCACAGTCCAATCGATAACATGATTAGCATCAAGTACATATTTCTTAAGTAGTGAAACATGAAACACATTATGTACAGTCATAGATGCAGGTAATGCAAGCATGTATACAACTGGCCCAATCCTTTCTACGATCTCAAATGGCCCACAAAATCTTGCTACCAACTTGGCGCAACTTCCCAATTTCAGGGAACTCCTATTAGTTTTCAATTTCAGGAAAACATGGTCACCCACTTGGAATTCTCTATGGGTTTTGTTACTATCAGCGTAACTTTTCTACCGGTCTTGGGTAGCTTTCAAATTCTGTTTGATTTTTATCATTTGATCTTCCATCTCTTTGAGTAGTTTGGGTCCAACTACTACCCTGTCAGTTGGATTATCCTAGCTCACTGGAGTGTTGCACTTTCTTCCATAAAGTGCTTCGAATGGGCTCATCTTCAGTGATGCATGATACCCATTGTTGTAGGTGAATTCTACCAAATACAAGTAGTCTTCCCACCTTGATGGTTTATCCATCACATACATTCTCAGCATGTCTTCTATTACTCTATTTACTCTCTCTGTCTATCCATCAAACTCAGGATGATACACTATACTAAAGTTCAGATTCGTTCTGAATCCTTTGAACAGTCCTTTCCAGAAATTCGAAGTGAATTTTGGGTCCCTATCAGACACAATTGTCTTAGGAATTCCATGCAAGCGTGAAACTTCTTTTAAAAATATATCAGCAATATCTGCTGCTCTATGAGTGGTTTTCAATGGAATAAAACGGGAAGCTTTAGTAAGCTTGTCCACCACCACCATGATTGAATCATGCTTCTTGCTTGTTCTGGGAAATCATGTGATAAAATCCATTGTTACCACATCCCATTGCCATTCAGGAATAAGTAAAGGTTGCAGCAACCCTGTTGGGTGTCTATGCTCAACCTTGACCTTCTGGCATTCCATACATCTGGCGATGTATTCAGCAATTTCTTTCTTCAGACCCGACCAAAAAAAATGGCTTTTGACTGCTGCCACAGTCTTCTAATATCCAAGATGTCTAGCATAAGCCACGTTATGCATCTCCTTTAGAATTTCCAGATTCAATTCTCAGTCATTGGGTACATATACTCTGTTCTTATACATAAGTAGACCATCAGTTCTCAAGGCATAACCTTTCTCGATCTGTGGTCTTTCATGCTGTTGTAGCTTTGCTACAAGATTTCTGTACTGTAAATCAGCACTTGCAGCCTCCATAATTCTGTCTTTCGACTCAATTTTGTACATGCTAATGGCTGTAGCATGTAATTCATGCACTTTTCTGCTGAGTGCATCAGCCACCTTATTGTCTTTCCCTTTGATATACCTGATATCAAAGTCATATTCACACAGAAATTCCAGCCATCTAATTTGTCTGGTATTTAAGGTCAGCTGATCAAATAAATATTTCAGTCTGTTGTGGTCTGTTCTTAATTCAAATCTCTTTCCCATGAGGTAATGTCTCCATTTCCTCAATGTGTGGAAAATTGCTACCATCTCTAAATCGTGAGTGGCATAATTATTTTCATGCTCTTTCAGCTTTCGAGATTCATAACAAATTACAAATCCCTCTTGGTTGAGAACTCCTCCCAGCCCCTCCTTACACGCATCTATGCACACTATGTAATCCTTATTTGGATCTGCAATCTTTAGGATTGGATCACTAGTGAGCAGCTGTTTCAAGCGCTAGAAGCTGCTCTCACATTCTTCAGTCCACTGGAACTTCTTCCCCTTCCTTTGCAAGGAAGTGATAGCATGAGCTATCCTTGAAAATTCGGCTATGAACCTCCTATAATAGCCTGCCAGACCGATAAAGGATCTAACTTCTGTTACATTCCTTGGCGTTGTCCATTCTTGAATGGCCTGTACCTTCTCAGGATCCATATCAATCCCCTCTTCAGAAATAATGTGTCCCAGATAATGGATATGTTGTTGGTAAAAAGAGCACTTGCTCAGTTTTGCGTATAGCTGGTGTTCTCTCAACACCTGTAGCACCATTATAAGATGTTGTTCATGTTCTTCCTCTGTCTTGGAATACACCAATATATCGTCCAAGAAGACTATGAAAAACTTGTCCAGATAATTTCTGAACACTCCATTCATTAAGCACATAAAGACAACAAGCGCGTTGGACAATCCAAACGACACCATTGTAAACTCATAATGACCGTACCTTGTTCTGAAGGCGGTCATGATGATGTCCTCATCCCTTATTCTCACTTGGTGATATCTAGATCGGAGATCTATTTTTGAAAATACTTTCACATCCTTCAACTGATCAAAAAGATCATCAATCCTTGGCAGAGGATATTTGTTTTTGACAATGACTTTATTCAACTGTCGAAAGTCAATGCATAGCCTCATCGTCCCATCTTTATTCATCACAAATAGGACTGGGGCTCCCCACGGTGACACACTGGGGTGAATGTAACCTTTCTTTAGTAGTTATTCGAGCTGAAATTGCAACTCTTTCAGCTCTGGTGTGCTCATTCTATAAGGATCCTTTGAAACTAGAGCAGCTCCAGGCATCAAATTTATAGCAAAATTGATGTCTCTTTTTGGAGGTAGTCCAGGTACCTCCTGAAATATATCCTTGAATTCTTTGAGTACTTCGTGGTCTTCCAAATTGGAGACTACATCTCGGGATGCTTCTTCCACTCGAGCTGCAAATATTTGACAGCCTTTTCGGTAACATTTCTTCAGCTGCATGGCTAATATTTCCCTCACAGCCACGGCTCTGGGAATTCCTTGGACTGTTACCTAATTTCCCTCTTCATCCAAACATGTAAATCTCTTGTTATGACAGTCCAGAAGGGCATGGTGTTGGTCCAACCAGTCCATCCCAATTAAACAATCGTATGAGCCTAAAGGTAGAATGTTCAATTCAGCCTTAGTACTCACTCCTTTCATGTCCACTGAACAGTACTTAACCAATTCAATGACCTTCCTCTTGGTCCCTGTGGCGAACTGCACTAACCAAGACTTCTCATGTTTTCTTTTCGTTAGATGAAAACTTTCCACCACCCTAGGATCTACATAACTATGGCTAGCCCCTGAATCAATAAAAATAACAAGTGGTTGGTTGTTGATCATACCTTCCACTTCAATCATGTGTGATTGAAATTCCGCTTGCTTATTGTCCAGGGCTGCGTAGATCCTCTGCATTCTACTGCCCATATCCTCCACTGTTTCATCTTGCCGAATAGTATGTACAGTTCTCGCCTTACCATTTTTATGGGGACAATCTCTATACTTGTGGTTTACTTGATAGCCCCAACACTGAATGGGCGCCTGTCTCTGTCTTTGTGGTCTCTCTTCAGTCATTCTCGGCTCTCTAAACGATGGCTATCCCTGAAGACTATTTCTGAAAAAGGGAGTTCTATTTCCCTTCTGCATCTGTTTTTTCTTAACCCTCTTCTGGTCATCCCAAGCCTTCCGAAAGGTAGGCTTTTCTCTTTGTTGTTCGTATAGGCATTTCGCCCTTCTTATGGTTTCTTCCATGGTCTTAGGATCATCGTATTGAATCTTGTCACCGATGAAAGGTGGCAGTCCACTCAGATACCTCTGAATTTTAATAGCCTCGTCTTTGATGAATGGAACATACTTCAGTAGTTCCAGAAAACTTCGTTCATACTCATCAATGGTCATACTGCCCAACTTGAGTTCGAAGAACTCCTTCATCTTTCTGTCATAGTATCTTTTAGTCAGGTATTTCTTCTCGAAATACCTCTTAAATTCCTTCCAAGTGACCTCTTTCTCTCTGATGTGTTGTACCTGCACAAACTGGTCCCACCACATGGACGCTTTTCCTTTCAACTGGTACATTGCAATTCTTCCCTCTGCATGGGTAGAATAATTCTGCAGCTGGAAGTATTTCTTCATGCCCAAAAACCAAGTTTCAGCATCTTCCTCCTTCTTATTCTCTCCATCGAATGTTGGAGGTTTAATTTTGTTCATCTCTCCCTTCAATTCCTCCTTTCTAGATTTTCAATGTTTTCTGGTAGGGAACGGGCTCGAACTACTGTCTGTCTCCCTGTCAGAATGTTTTTGGTAGCGACTGTGATGTCGGCTACCACTCCTTGATCTACTTCTTCTCCCATGATTTTTGTGACTCTCTGTCGTACCTGAGTCTCTTCCCTTCTCAAGTTTCTTCTCTATTCTTTCCAGGCTCTTCAAAAATTTTAAGTTTAGCTCACCCTGTCGATCCCTGACTTTCATAAGTTTTCGGCTATCATCTCGATGAGCCTTGGCCTCTCTTTGCAACCTTTCAATGATTTTCATCATGTGACCTTCCTTATCCATCTTCTTTCCATGTCCATTAGAGTTCGATCCTTCGAATCCTAGGTTAACATCCTTTCCTTCCCGTTCGTCTTCTATTTCAAGAGTAATCTGCACTCTTCCCCACTCCATACTCGGTGCTGGTTAACTGGAATCCTGACCTTCGTTGAACTCTGCACACGCACTGTGCAATTCAATTCGAAGTTTGTCAGTCCATTAAACATTGAAAACAATCTGTAACATTTGTAAGCCAATACGAACAAGAATGAAAGATATTTTGATTCAATTAAGTTTTCTGAGCTCTCGTTTGGTTCTGCAGTTTCTGGGACTTCGTAACTTCAGAATTTCAGTCCACGAAGATCAGATAGTTAAAAATATGAAATCCAAGTCACCCTTTTCGCAACTCGTGATCTCACGAGTTCGTGAGTCGAAAACCTTCGACTCATTCCTCTAAACGTCGATACCCGAGATGCGACAAGGGTATGGCTCTCTCCTCACTAGGGTCTGCTATGCATGACCGTAGTCTAGGTCTAAGTCTAAGTGTTATCACTCTTCGCTACTCGCACCTTCATGAGTTGTGGCGTCCAACCCTGGCGCCTCCCTTTCACGAAACCTCAAGAAGCGATGTTGACTTTTCACCTCTCATTCTCGCTACTTCGCAACTTCACGAGTTTCAATGTCAAGCTCCTATGCACTTATCTCGCGAATCCATGAAATCGCGAATTACTTTATCCTCCGGGACCACATCACAGTTGTCGCCCTTCACCACCATGGCATGTGGTACGTTCATGAGGGTCCATGTCGCTTTCAAAGACGTCATCGGGTCCCACCTCTCTCGCTTCTCTTTACATCCTACTAGCACGTGGTACTTTTCCATGTGTCCGCGTGGTTCTCCTCCCCTTACGCGACCACAGTTGTACCTCCTATCGGGGTTTCGAACTTTTCGAAGCCGAAACACAAACGTCCTCAGGGTTCGCGATTCCCTGAACCCCGATATGCTCTTTCTCCGAAACACTCGTACGGTTGACCATTCAACGGTCCAACCCTCCATCGGTGTTTCGAACTTTCCAATGCTAAGACATATACATCCTTAGGGTTCGCGATTCCCCGAAACCCGATTTTCGATGGATGACTCTTCTATCGGGACTTTCCCCGATTGCCTGGATTACTACCACGCGTCCACAACGAATGGACGATCCTGATTCAATCTTGGGACTTCACCTGGTGCAAGATAAAAAACGCTCACCTATGTGAGTTCGGGTGTCCAGATCTCTGAATTGGATGATCACGTGACAGTCGTCCTTCCTTAGATGGACGGCTCAGATTCTCTCTCACTAATTCGGAGCTTTCGCCCCTAAATACTAAGGTTCCTTTGGGCATCTCCCGACAAATCCAACGGCTGTCGGGTTTTCCGACTGAGATCTGACGGCTCAGACCGTTCCTAACCAAATCGGGATTTCGCGTATCACGATTTTCCAATCCCATGTGCAATATCCAAAGGCTTTAAACCTTGTGCACATTCTCCATATCTGACGGTTACAATGGTTTGCCTTCCCTCCCGAACAGATCCTTCGGTTATAATACCATTGGTGTAGAGACCTATCTCCCCGTGGCCATAGACCACACCAACTGCGATTTCATAGCACCGCTATACCTCCTGAGCTTAATAAAAACTCGTCAAGTGTCCCCTTGGCACTTCGGAACAAACCAGGGTCCGAAATTGGTCCTCCCTACTCAATTTCCTTCACATTATTGGTCCAACGACCACTCCACTGGCCCATCTAGGCTCAACGTCGAAACCTTGGCTCTGATACCAATTTGTAGTGTACCTTTTGCTGACCAAGCCTTTTAACGCGCAATATAACAATCTGTATACACTTACGTTGGATTTACATAACACATACAGTCCAGTATATACTCCACATGCATTTAACAATTAAACACATTCAACACAGAGTATTCATATGAATTACTACCATGATCAACAAGCAATTATCTTTTCATATTAATTCATATACACAGCGGAAAACATGATTCATAATATGTATACAGCACAGTCATGCCAAATGTGATAAGAACATAGTTAGACACTTATCTTGTAACAATGGTGAAATCCACAAACAAAATGCAGGCCTTCCACGAACCTCCCAGCCTTAGACCACACTGCTCATCATCTCAACAGTGGATCACCCCCGAGCTAGGACTGAGCTCCACCCCAAGGCAAGGAATTCTAGGCTAGGCTGAGGTTACAGGGAAACAACACAGAAATATCTGGAAAGGTTCTTCCCAAAGATGCCATCTTACGCCCACTACTACCAGACTCTCATTCCCCACATGCTTGTTCCACCCGGGAGTATACACCTTCACACACACAGTCCATCGGTGCTAACCTCCTCTCTGGGTCTCAGCAACAGGCCGGATCAGGAAGTCTCAGAGTCTGAAGCTGGTGTTGGACACTCTCTCGATGAGACCGCTTCCCAACAAACTCTTTCACCTGGAAAGAGTTGCTCACAGGCCTGACAACCTACTTCTTCCAACCATAGTCACCTCCCTCACCAAAAGAGAGGACATACACCAGCTCAGCACGAGCTTACTCTGGTCAATATGCTACACGTGGTCCAGCACTGTGCGGCCGCAACAGCCAATTGGGAAAAACGAACACGCGCTTCTCCAACAGTTTCCGCAATCACGGAATCGTATCACGGTTTTTGTTTCGGAATGGTATGAGGGTAATCTTGCAGAGGTCGGACTGGTTCCCCCTCAGATGGTCGGGTAGAATGGAGAAGATCCCCTCACACGGTTCATCTCGGAAATTATATTTGAATGCACCAGGGTTGACACTTGTCACCCTGGGAACTGCATACGTTCCCACAATGTGCATCCCCTTTGCACGTTCCCCCCCTTGCCAGGAACTTAAGATAAAATAATATGCACATGGCTCTTTTTGGAAATAATATTAAAATATTATTCCAGGCCTAAGCCCTCTAGGCTTAGCCCCTAGGCTCAACACTCAACCCCTTTTTTCCACCTTCCAGCCCCTAATCCCTTGCCCACTCTGTGGACGCTCAGTCCCCCATCACTCATTCATCGTGGTCGGTCTGCACCTGGCGGTGCTTATATTTTATTGATGTACTGCATACATATAGATACAAAATCGAGGCCCTTGGCCTTCAACCCTTAGTCTCTCTGGCCTAATCAAACACATAATCCTATCGGCTTATACAAAACTTGGCTCACTAGCCTATAACACATATTTACAATCTCTTTCAGATCATGGTTTACATCGGGGCTCGGCCTTGGGGACACTACAAGCTCTTCCTCTTTTGTCTATGTTGGGAAAATTGGAAATAGTATTATTGGTGGGTCGATCCTTGTTTGCACCACTCATGTCAATTTGGGAGGTTTAATTTCTCAGTGGACGAAAATTTGGCATATGTCCAGCCTTCTTTCTAGAATCCAAGTTTTCAACTTTCTTATTTGTTTCCAAGCTTAATGATCTCGATTATTTTCGGCACGAAATGAGAGCGGAGATATAATAAAGAAATGCACAGAGATATTGCAGATATTCAATAGTATAACAAAAATGTATCAGATATGCAACCATAAACACAGATATACAGTAATACACGATTTCTATTAATCAGAGAAATGTACAGAGACTGTAAAAATACAGAGTGAAAGACTCGCTAGAATGG
>ML786232.1:437073-453266 GCA_009831015.1 Picea engelmannii | reverse complement strand
TTGGGTAAGTTGGTGCATCAACTTCCCGGGGTCGTAACTTTTGCATACGATCTCCGTTTTAGGCGTGTGATAGCTCGTTGGAAAGGTATCGTCGAGGAGATTCATTTTGGGGCCTCAATAATGCCTTTGGATATCATTGAGAAACTCAATCTCGAAAAAACTTCATTTAGGCCCTCAAAATGGCCCCGGAAGTGAAAACCTGCTAAAAATAGTAAATTGTCAAAATGGCCAGAAAACTGTTTTGAGCCATTTGGAAAAGGTGGGTGGCCCCCAATATCCACCTGGATCACTTAATATCTTTATCTTTTTAAAATCCAATCTTAATTCAACAGAATCAGTTCTTCTCGAAAGTGACAAAAATAAAGGTTTTTGGTTTGTTTGTTTTGGGCCTTCTTCTTATGTCTTTGTTAACAATATTAGAATTGGTTCTACTAGGGAATTGAGACCTAGTTTTCAACCATCAACTCCCCCTCAGTAGTAGTAAAATTTGTGGGTGGTGGTTTATCTAGCTTGTGGGTTTGAAAAATATGGATCCATCTTGGAGTGACATCAAGCACATCCTCGAACAACATGAAGAAATGGTATAATCTAATAGCTATGGACTTCAACGAGTTTCAGGTAAAGTGGGAGATTTGGATCAATTTGTATCCTCTCTCGTTTAGCGCATAGATAGTTTAGAGGATAAATGCTAGCAATTAAGATATTTGATTCTTCCTCGACATTCCCAATCAACATAAATTAATCAAGTGTCTACAGTTTCTCACCAAGGAACCTCAGAATACAAGCTAAGAGGTCGTGAAGTAGTTCCAATGGACATCAAAGAAAATACCTCAACTCAGGGAGGAGTGTAGGAGGTTCCCGATAATGAATCTTCTCATTGGTAATGTTTTCTAGAGTTGTTTTTTGTTGGGCCAATATGTAAAGGACATTTGAAATCAGATTGCATGGAAATGTCCTAGGAAGATCTATATAATTTTTAGCTCAACAGTGGTAGGAGAATGTTTAGGAAGTGAGCCAAAATTTTCAAATTTTGGAAATCTTTTTTATCTATCTTATTCACTCTAGTGCAACCCTTATATAATATGAGCATTACAACTACAAGATAAGATTTAAATTCATGAGAATTTTCTTACTTTTGTTTTGTTAATTTTATTTTGATTAACTTTTTCATGCTAGTCAGGGTTTTATACCAAGAATGGTGAAGTGAATCTTTAGCCCCAGGAAAAAAACAAATTTAATTTATAATGCTAATAAATTAGAAAAAAAATGAATTACAAAAATGAAAAATTAAACAGAGGTGAGTGGTGTTACTTATATTAGCAAAGGGTGTGGCCACAATGTGCAGTCCCTCATTTCTATCACTGTAAAATACAAGGGTAAAGGTGTGATGGGAGACGATCAAAAGGATTGATGGTCCGAAGGTCTAAAGATAAATCATGCTTTCACCTTGTTTGAACAAACTACACTCGATATGATGGAATATAATGTCACAAAGAAAATAATATGGTACTAAAAATTCCAGGGTTATAAGCATAGAATTAAATACTAAAATGTTTATACATTTATGAACACGGATTGATAAATACAATTATCAATTCAAATTGATTCGTTTTAAGAAATTTAATAGGAAAATATAAAGTCCAAAGAAAATTACCAAAAATTACCAAAAGTTGCTTGATTTCCAAATAAAAATTTTAATTTGGATCTTAACTCAAACACAATAAAACCTTACACTACCCATATACTCATATTTAGGGATACATTTAAAACACATCTCGTGAGACAATTGAAATTGACTCAAAAGTTTAAATATTAATATAAGATTGGTTATTCATTTTTAAGTTACTTCTCCTGGAAATAATGCATTACTAAATAATTCATCTATTACACTAGGTTTGTATCCATAGTGAAAATACTATGAATAAAGGAGTTAGATTTAATTAAGTTAAGTTTATGATTTTAGTCTTATCATTATATGATTAATTTGAGTTATCATAATTTCATAGTTTTAATAATTTTATTATTATATATTAAATAATTTACTATTTAATAAAATAAAGTTATTTATCTACTTAATAATTAATATTACAAAATGGTGAATTTTGTAATTTTTAATTTTTAAGTGTCAACAAACTTTATTATCATAAAACTGAAAAAACATAATATACAAGTCATTAAAATTTCCTTTACATAACATCAAAAAATAAAATATCAAAGTCATTAGTTTTTCATTCCAATTTGCAATAAGGGAGAGTTGCAAAGCAACTTAGTACCTAATTTTTTTAAGAACTAAGGGAACAACTTGTATTATTGTTGTTATATGTTGTCTCTTTATATGTCATCCCTTCATTGGATTCTAGTTTATTCTAATACAATTATGTCAACTTTAGCTCCTACTTATTTGAATTATTCGTTTGATTGATTTTTTTGGCCAATCAATCAAAGTGTAATGTCCCAAGGGCTGTGATGGAAGAAATGTCTATGTTCACATAGGAAACTTTGATAGAAATCTAGTTCAACCTTGCATCATTCATATAAATTGTAAGTGGGCATGCACAGAATAAATAAAGAAGAGTTGTGGGTAATGGACCATCAAAACCATAAAATGATGTGTTGCTCTACTTGGCCTTGAAAATTTCATGATATTAAGAATATAAACTTACATAGTTATAAAAATCAGTGCATTATGATGGGTGACGAGGTTGCAACAAAGCAAAAAAATAAAAAAATAAAAACAAAAACAAATGGCATTGTTAGAAATGGTAAGTAAAAACATTACTGCCAAGATATAGAATATTTTGGTAATTAAATAGAAAATAAATGGCAACAGATGGAAATGTAGAAATGGTAAATAAAAACATCATTGTCACTTGTAAGCACGATAGATAATATGTATTACAAAGTGACATCATTGTCAACTTTCTAGTTCATTGAATTGACAACTAGGTGTTGAGATTTACTAGCAATTGGCCATTTGAGGTTTACTCACAACTGGTATATGCAAGATCACTATTAGCTTGGAAGTTCAATGAATCACTAGCTTGCTCAATAGTTGGATTATATTGAGTAGACTAGATACTCTAATCACTATATAGCCCTTCAATAGTTGAACACTAATTAACAATAAAGTAGTCGCTTCTATTGGTATCTTCATGTCATTTATTCAAAGGGATGCAATGTTGGAGCTATTTCATCCTTTCCATGCATTCTTATTAAATAAATGGTGTGCATCCATGTTGTTTGTGTCATTTCATGTACATTGACAAACATTCTTTCATTGATATCTCAATATCTAACATCCTACAACACACAACCTATGTTTTGTGGCTTCTTTTCATTGATATCCCAATATCCAACATCCTCCAACATGTTATCTATGTTTCCTAACAATTTTGTAGACACGTTACTTGTGATGGTAATAAATGTATGTTGCATATATTTGAATTTAATTTTCATGTCAATTATAAATGATTAGCACATTTCATTCTTGAACAAATCATTAACGTGTTGCATGTTTTGAACACATGTGAATGTAATGTCCTCTATCTTCTTATTACAAGAAACAATGTCACATGCATGGAAGTTCACAAAAGATTATTTCCATAAATGGAGTGCATGGATCATTAATGTCTATGAGCATATAAATATGCAATGGTAAGATCTAGAGTACAAGGTTGCTTCCATTGTATTTTGGTTTCCCCTATATACGAAAGTTATTACCATTAAAATTATTTATAGGAATTCCAAGCTACATAGCATTTTTCAATGTCTTTATTTGATTAAATCAATTTTCTCTAACCTCCTCTGCACTTCTAGAAGGGATTCCCTTGACTACAATTTCAACTTTATCCTTGATTATAGATTTCTCTTAGTTGGAACTTCAGTAAATCCATCAAAAAAAGATTTCATAATAGGTTTGGCTTACAATCAATAATTTGTTTTTTGGAAACTTCCATAAAACCCACATTACAGTGTTAGCAAGATTTTCTTTTTGTTGTTGAACTTGTTAATGTGCACAAAACAATAAGAATGATATTTATCTTTACATAACAATAAGAGTGATCTTTATTTATCTTTTAATAGGGCAATTTATCTAGGATTTCTCTATTTCTTCATTTAAGCATTGATGTTACCATCCATCAAAGATCAACAATTGAGTGAACTAAGCATTTCTAAAACCATAAAAAAAAAAAACATAGATTTTCTTTTGATTGTGATCAAATAGCATCTTTAATATAATATAGAATATTAATTTTCCAATAGTACAATGCTAGTTTACATACATGACAAACTCATAAAGCATTTGTGAAAGGATTGGTATAGCTTATAGATATGTGTGTAATCTGTGAAATATTCAATAGAGATTTGAAAACATTCTTCGTCAAAAATTTGTTTGAGATAGTAAAGTAGTAGGCACTTACATGATTTGCAAACAAGATTTTGGTGGAAAAGCTTACATAACTTATAGTGCCAAAAGTTGGAATACACTGTTAAGGTTACAAAAAACTATTATTAGAATCTCCAGTAGGATCTCATAGCATTTCTATCGGTGGGTATGAATATCGTGAAGGTAGTGTATCCAACTAGTAGGTGAGCGGGAAGCCTCTAGAAAGGCGGTAGAGCAAGAAACCTATACAAATGCTACAAATGAATTAGTGTAATAAATTGTTTTTTATGTTTAAAGATCTAGAAACTATTTGTTTTGTACTTTATGAAACATTAGTGGGTGATTTATTGGGAAAAGTAATGTTAAAGTAATTTCCATCATTTTCACAATAATCTACACTTGGTAATGTGTAATTTAATCTAGGATTTTATGTAACCTCAAGTATTGAACATTAATTTGCTTGGATATGAGGACAAATAAGATGAAGAACTATGTGATTTGTCTATAAAAAGTGTTTTTATAGAAATTTAAGTTAAAATTTAAGCTATGTCAAAAACACAAAAAAAGGGTAATTAGTTATTATTATACAAACTATTGTTAAGTTACAAACAAAGACAACAAGTTGATTCATATATTCCTAGCCTAAAAGGCATGGACTATTAAGTGTAAGAGAACTCATGTGAAAATTAAGAGTCATCGTTGTCATCTAAAAACTTAATCCTCAAATGAAAGGTTATTGTTTAATCATTGTTATATTGTTATCTTACAATTATAGTTATCACATGGGGTATAATATAATGAATGGCAATGATCATTTATGAATATGAATATGATTTATGAGCCCAACTCTCTAGTAACACTACCAAATTATCATTTCCCATTCCTCCATATTCCTTATCTCACTTGCAAAGTACATTCCTCCATGTTCCACATCTCACTTAGTAATGTACTCTTTTTTCTAGGTAATGTTTATCAAGGGAAATCTCTCTAGAACTTCCCCTCATTCCAAGGATGGTACCTAGGATAAACCCTAGATTCTTCAAGGCACAAGGCTAGGTCAATAACTAATTAATAGATCATATATAGCTCATCAAAAATTGGTTGACTAAGAGAAACATGTCACAAAGTGGGATTTGAACCCTAGTGGGGAGGGTAATATTCTTTCCTCACAACTGCTCAAGCTACACGCAATTGACAATTGGTTATGTACTCTATCTAGCTTCTATTGGAAATGCACATTTCAAGGGGATGTTTAATCTTTCCATGATCCACTTCACTATTATTATGATTTTAGCTACATCTAGATCATCGCCTCATGTGACCACCTTGTGTGGATCACATTTGCATTATGCATTGAGGCATAATTCTACTTGTTATTCTCGATGTTTGGTCATTTTTAGTTAATGTTTATTGATTTTATTTGTTGTTCCAAGTTCATATTGAAATTACAACCCAAGTTATAAAATAGTCATTGGGAATATGAATATAACTCTTGAGTGAGAACACAGCTAAATTATGAGATAGCTCCAAACCCTACTTTGCTAGGTAATTTTTTCCATGTGCCTTTCTCGATCTATCATTCCATCTATTGTTCATTTACTTAGTTGATTGATCAATAGGTGGCAAGAAAAAAAAATTCTTCACCTGGTAGCTCACAAGCAATGCCAGTTATAAAGTGACCCACCATCAACATAGATGCCCCATGTTTTCTTCCACAACAACCATAGTTACTATAAGGCTCTTAGCAGCGACAAAGTTGTGCATCCATGTGCCCAATGTAGAGGAGGAGTCAATTTTATTGTAATGAAAGCCATATTCTAATGTTTTTCATGAAAGATGGAAAGCAAGGGCATTGTCAAAGAATATATTGTCTTTCCCCTATAGGTTGGAATTGATATATGTGGAGTGATATCGATGTAATTATGGAGTGTATTTATGTCCTCATCAATAGGTGGTTAGGGTTTTTCTCTTTGATATTATTTTTAATTAGTTTTTAAGTTGTTATTGAACACATGATCAACTTGAACCACTCTCCCAATTTTGTAATTCATTATAAATACCAATAGAAATGAGTGTATAACGTGTGTACATATTTAACCAAATGGTCTTGTATATATTTTTTTGTTATTTCATTGGTGTCTTGTTGTGGCTAAGGGCCTTTGGCTTGTATCAAGTGGTATCAAAGAATTAATGTCCTAGTGACCAAACTTTATTTTATTTATTGCACCAACTATAAATCCTTTTCTTCAGATATACACCTTCTTTCAAGTCATGCTCCTCAATGGATTAGATTGTTGTATTTAGGGCATTATTCTTGATATATCATATCCTTACAACACTTTTTCATCAGCATCCATTTGCCTCATATCTATGCACTCCTTCAAGGCACTCTCCTTGGTTGATTGGGTCTCCCTCAAACAAACTCCTCACCCTTAGATCTATGCAACCTTTCAAGGAATCCTCCTCAATAGATTGGAGTGGCATCACATCTCTATCCTTAGAACCAATGCTCATCATTATGACTATCCATCATTGTGAGGGCTACTCCTTTGTAGTCTAGATTGGAAAAATATTTTGGACAAATCATGGTCCTCTCCCTACAACTACAACAACAACTTAACGAGTCACATATAGATTGATTTGTAAGTTCCCTTTCTGTGGTTACAAATATATATATATATATATATATATATATATAGCATCATCTCTAGCAACTCATACTCCATGGATTTGTTCCACTGCTTTTCCTTTAGTGACCTTACCTTGGCCTAGTTACTTATACAAAGTACAACTTGAAAATATTCTCAGCTTCACTTATCTTCCCATTTTTTCACCCAACTTCGTAGGATTTTCATACTCACTAACCCCCCCAACCTACCCCACACCCTCAAGATTTAAGAGTTTCTACTACATATTAAGAACCTCTTTGAGATATTCCTCGTGCATGATCCACCCGTAATGCATATCCCTTGCCCCTCAAACATCATATTCATCTCATCAAATTGGTGGAAACATATAGAGCTACCCATACAACAAATACATATTGATTTCGAGGCCATTTTGATTTCACAATTGATGCCTTTGGATCAACATGGTCACTTTCCTAAAGAAGAGATCATTTTTGTGCATCGAGATTTATGGAATAAATCACTAGATTTGTTGACTACATTTCCATCACCTAGACATTCATGTCCACCCACTCTAGATCCGATGGATCACTCTGTCTCTCTTCCCTCATGGCCTTAAAATGTGCCATATGACAATGTCCATTCTATCAACAATTATTCAATTCAAATAAGTCATGTAGATGGAAATAACTCTCTAGATAATGACTAGGTCATTGCCAATGGAATTACTTATATTATTCTTATTAATCATGGTGTTACGAAAATATTCCCCTATGAACAGGTGAACTTTCCCTTAGATTACAGACCCCTATACCAAGAAATAAAATCACATTTGGACACTACCATTCCTATAAATTCATTTTGTCCATCGAAAAAGAGATAAGGAGGGGAAGTATGACGCACCTCATTTATGATGTTTGCCCTAGCCACTCCAATCCATGAGCTTTATATTCACTCTTGGTGCAAATTCATACCTGCAATGAACAACAAGAAACACATGACTATCTCCTACTCTAATGGATTAGACAAAGAAAATTCATCTATTTAAATTAATTCAAACATAGACAAGCACATGTAAACATACACTTGAAGGAAATAGGCCAAGTATATTAAATGAGAACCAAGAAAACTTACAGACCACAAATGATGTCAGTTTCAAATCCCCCAAGATCTCCTCATCCAGACCCTTGCATGAATCCCAAGATCATAAGTTTGGTATCTCTGTCGGTCTCCCCTTCACCATGGAAATCCCTCATTATATAGGATTTGGAGGCTTAACCACGATGGAGAAGATCACTCATTAAATCCACTAAAATGGGATCTCCAATATTTTTATGGAGAAAATATATCTCAAGTATTTTAAGGAGGAAATATCTCTCAATATCCACCAAATTAGGATTTTGGTTTGAGAAAATCTCTCAATCATCCATGATATTCTCAACTTCTCCTTGATATTATTAGGAAACTAAATGTGAGGTGGATTCTCACACTAAATTAATTTCCTTTTTATGAATAATAATGAATAATTCATGTGCACATGGTATTTTTACCTTCATACGATATATTTATCCTCCATGTTGACTATGGATTGTGACAAATGTTCTTTCATGGTGTTAAGGTTTTAAAAAAAATAGAAACACATAGAAAAGTGCATGTGACACTTAGTAAGGTTCATACGACACTTTTACTACACTTGCGACACTTAGGGTGAGGCACTTAAGTGTGGAATTTTTATGTGTAACAGATTCCCCCTAAAGTGTGAGGTCAGAAAAGAAACTAGTGGCTGAAACACTTTAGAAACTCTTCAATGCAAGGGTGTTGGAGTGGGAGAACCTGGTAGAAGTTGCAAACAACCATCATATAGTATTAATATATGTTGCATCCTCGAGGCAAGCATACCTATGCTCAGAATATAAATAACTCAAAGCATGGCCGCCAACCAATACACTGTGGATCCATGAGAATATTGACTAAGGATATGGCCACCAAACATACAATGTGGATCCATATGACTCGATCAAGTTGTAGCCACGAGATTTTACACAGTGGAGCTACAATATGCAAAAACAACATAGCCACAGACTAATACAAAGTGGATCTATGTGACAGTGTATATAAATAAGTTTCAAACTCCATAGCAACCTAGGTTAATCAAATAACATTTGGTAGATGCCAAATATTCCCCCAGGGTCTTCATCTCGATCCCGAACCAGTATGATTCTAAACATGTGAATACATGTGTTGATGTTGAACATGGTAGAAACCACTTGATTACCTGTCATTGATGTATACCATTAACAAGCACGAGACATATCACCATTGATGCCAATGACTTTCAAGATGCCCTAGTACAATCCAATGGGTGTGAATTTTGTGAGATGAAGTTGAACACTCGTGGAATCATTCGATCAGAGGTCAATGATGTTAACCCATTGTCGAAAGTGAGGAAACCTATCATTGAGGCATGAAAGTTCCAAGGTACTAATTGGTTTCTAAGTCTAATTCATGGACGATATGTTGAAGTCAACAAGAAAAGACTCGTCAAAGAAGGGTCTTGATGTATCCCCCATCATCGACATGAAACCGACATAGGATAGTGATTTAAGATGAAAGATTAGATATGAATAGACTGACATGGGTATGAATATTGTTGAGTGGTTTATACTTCCCTTGAAAATTTCATGGAACGATAATTGACTTGGAAACATTGATTCAACGAAGCAAGGATCCAAATATAATGTGATGATCTCCATTGTGTAACAAAAACCAAAGGTTCTCTTTGAAGGAAAAGAGTATGATGACATAGAATGTGACAACAATCAAAGGTTCTCTTTGAATAATAAGAGTATGACAACACATGGACTTCAAATGACTCAGAGAAAAGAATATTACCCAACTGTACGACATAATGTAGACATGTGTCATGCTCAAGCGTGACAACAAAGAGCTTCCATGAATTTTTTCAAGACTTGACCCACTTCCCAATTTTTCCCCCCATGCAGATAGATGAGTACCTGTTTATTTTTTAACGATCTTGAGGAGGATAATAGGTGCTCAGTATAAGCTCATACTTCGGACGATTCATTTGGATTATTTTTAACGAACCCTAGGAAGGAGTGGTTTGGTCCCAAACAGGCCTTTCAATGTATGTTTTATGAGCCCAATGAAAGTAAATTCAGTGGTTTTTCATGTTTAGAGAGTTTGAAAAACACTTAAAGGAAACTCCGAGATGGACTTTTTCATAAGTTTAGTCTCTTAATACCAAAAAAGTATAAACTAATACTTAGGAGAACTCTCATAACCAGATGGTCAGGGTGTTCTTTTTTTGTAAAGTAGTTTGATGAGACCGAAAAACAGATAAAATACCATGCAACAAACATGCTTTCTAATTCACTTTAACGAGTGTGAAAGACAACAAGATCACTTGACAATATTTTCATGTTTAGAGAGTCTGAAACAAGATTAAAGGAAACTCCAGGGGGTTGCTTTTTCATATAACCTTTACGAGTCCAAAAAGTGATAAAAGTATAATTGTTCACATTCTCATGTATTTACATGCATGAGAAAGAAAAAAGACTAAGCTTAGAATTGGTTTCATCTTTACACAAGCTTGAAACAAAATAAACTATGCTTGTAATTTCCCAACGTAATTTCCAAAGGTTTTGAGGGATACCCATGGGTGGTCGATATTCTACCCGCAGCTTGAGAAGCTAGCAGCTTAACTCCATAATGATAATCAAAGGCTTGAGACATGCCCCCCCAAGATTCATTTCATTCGTCGACTTTGAGGTTGTCACTAATTTCTATACCAGATGGAGAAAATGGATACGGTTGGATGACATGAAGGTTTTTCTACGAGATCTAACGAAAGACATGACTCAACCTCTATGAGATCTAGAAAAATATTTGACTCAACATCTATGAGATTTAGCGAAAGACTCAACTGAATGAGAGAGGTGATTGTTTCATTTTTTAATGAGATTGACACAGGAAAATAAATATGCTCATAGCTTTAGGTTCAATCCCCAAATTTTTGTTTCATTTTTTAATGAGCTTGCCACAGAGAGGAAAAACTATGCTTGAAATATTTGTTTCATTTTTTAAACAAAGAAGTAAGACTATGCTCGTAATCTTTCCTTGATCATGGCTTCCAAGAGGATAATTCTCTGGAATCAATACATGTCAAGGTACAAACGTCACCATGGATTCTAGAAGATCTTCACTATATGGAAGAAAAACACTCTGAAAGGAATACATGTCAACAACCACAATAAGGGTAGGGATATCTGGATCTAATAGCCCTATCGAAGAGATTCCAATGATAACTACCGGATCTAAGTCAGGAGAAGGGAAAGATTCCCTCTCATTCGGAGTTGAACGCATGGACAGGTCGTTACATAATTGACCTGCGGGGGTTGGGTATCGCTGGCATGTTTGGACCATTCAGGGAAGGTGGATGGTTGACCATTAGATGAGGGTCAATGAATGAAAGCTAGTCAATCATTAGTATATTTCCATTGTGAGGGAAACATATCACTCGAAAGAGAGTGGACACCAAAGCTCTCATAACATAGACATAGTCTCGCCCAAATAGCAGGTTAAATTCCAAGGGGTCGTGAACTACCATCACATCAATGTAGACCATTTTCCCTCCCAAAGTAACAGGAAACTGAGGAATGATTGCTAGAGGTTTACTAACTCTTCTGTCAAAGGTCAAGATATTATGGTTCACGAGTGCAAGATGTGGAGAACCAAAAGCTTGATAAGCATTCGCAGATAAGACACTAACATAAGAACCTCCATCTATTATAGTGTTAGGAATATTCCTACCACAAACATGCACAGTGATTTGAAAAGAAACGTAAGAAGGAAGAAGGGGTTCTCTCAAATGATTCCAATCATTAGAAATCATCTAAGTGCTTGAGGGGGGTGCCATTGGGATGGGTAGAGTGCCCCCTTTTCCAGATGAATCATTATTAATGAGGTATAACTAAGCGACATCCTCACTCTTTGAATGAGGAGTGGGATTGATCAATGATGGACTCGAAGCGACCACTTTGGTAGAACTACTTAAGGGAGGAGTGGGATCAATCCATGACGGAACTGGATGGATCACTTTGGCTACACTCGTTGGAGGAAGAGTGGGATCGATTGATGACAGAAAAGGATCGACCATTTAGGGAGAACTCTTTGGATGAAGAGTGGGGTTGAAAAATGAGGGAACCAGATCAACTACTTGGATTATTGGTTCAACTGAGGATGAAACTAGATAGACCACCTGATCAACCGAACTGACCGAGGATGGATCTGGATTAACCAGTTCATGAACTAATGACGAGTTGGGAGAGATATTATGATGACCAGTTGGAAATTGAATATTTTCCAAAAGATAAGAAGCCTCATCCATACAAGGGAAAAGGTGAGAGTGATGATCACCTTTTCATAACATACAAGGAAATTTGACAGTTCTATTCTTCTTATCAACCTTAATGTCTCTAGTTAATGGGGTGTCAACAATGTTTCCAAGAGGGGCCAATGACATGGAATACCACATTTCTAAGACCTTGGGGAGACCAGGGAAATCCCTCAGAAAGTGGTCACCCTTACAAATCCTGCAAGGGAATTTGGGTTTAGGATTCTTCATTTTAGAATTGTCGATTTTATCAACACTCCCAGTATGATTAATAGTAGTTGGTTGCTCATATCCAACATGACGTGATGCGGTTAGAGGGTTGGTCTCTTTCTGATTCTTCTTCTTCTCCTCCTCTTGTTTCTTCTTCTTCTTATCATCTTGGATACTTCCTTTAGAGATTTCACTAGGAGAAGAAGGAGAAAGGGAAGGAGACCTAATGAGTGAAGAAGGAGAAAGGGAAGGAGACCCGATGAGTGAATAAGGAGAAAGGTCGACATCAGTTTGATTTGTGGGTGGTGTGCTTACATATGAAGCATTAGGTGCATTTGAAGCACTGGGAAAATTTGAGATCACCAGAGTGGGGAACAACCAAACCGGTAACCCGATGCTCAGTTTCAAAAGACTCAGTGTGGAAATCTATGGAGGACCAATGTTTCCAAAATAAGGAAAGGTGAAAGGTTCCCTGGTAAAAGGGGTTCCTTCGTTGGTAATCCCAGGAACTGACACCATTAACATTGACTCAAGCTAAGGTCCACTAGGGAAAACAAATAACACACACTACAAATCTAAGAAGCAAACAATCAAACAAACCTTCCCACAATGAAACCACTATTTGGTGATGAAATACAATGTCACGAGATAAATATAGGAAGGGGTTGGGATAGAGTGGGTGGATCAGTTACATCAATGACCTGCTTAACGGACTTACACCTTGGTGCAAGTTCCCATGATCCAGATTATTTTCGGCACGAAATGAGAGCAGAGATATAATAAATAAATGTACAAAGATATATCATATAACCAATAATATAACATATATGTATCATAGATAAAACCATAAACACAAAGATACAACAATACACAATTTATAGTAATGAGCGAAATGTACAAAACTGTAGAAATACATAGTGAAGGACTCACTAGAATGGTGGCAGCTTATCTCTGAGAAGAGATGTGGCAAATACTCACATCTGCCAGAAGAGGATTACAATGAGGCTCTAAAGGCCTTTTTAGCATAAATAAAATCCAAAACCCTAACCCCGAAAGATGAAAAGCCAACATTTTTTTGGACCTCGTTTTGGGTAGTTTGGTGTATCAACTTCTCGGGGCGTAACTTTGGAATACGATCTATGTTTGGGGTGCACGATAGCTCGTTCTAAAGGTATCGAAAAGGAGAATCATTTTGGGGGCTCAATCAAAGACTTTGGCTATCATTGAGGTGCCCAATCTAAAAAAATATTCATTAAGGCCCTCAAAAGGCTCCAGATGTTTAGGAACTGAAAACCTGCTAAAAATAGTAAGTTTCCATAAGACTGTTTTGCGTCAGTTGGAATAGGTGGGTGGCCACTGATATCCACCTGGATAAATCCTCCCTACTTAGGAATAAATGGTCTCCATTGCGTTGAGTGCTCGGGGGAGAGGGGAAAGTGTTTTTTGAATCTGGGCCTTCGTGAGTTGCTTACCTTGTTGGAGAAGTTGTGTTGTTTGGCTTGTTGAAGCCTCTCACAACCCTGTTGTTGGCAAGGTTGAATCTTTTCAACCAACCTGTTGTATCTTGGCTTGATAGGGCATTGTGTAGGCACCATTTTAGGTGAAGACACAATCTCTTCTTTGTCTTCTGCAATCTACTTCTATTGGATGGAATTTTTTGAGGCTCTAGTGGTTGCAGTGGCCTTTTGTTCACCTTTTGAACAGATTGTGAAGAAGCTGAATTTTGTAGTATGAGATACTACCTTGCGGCATTGTTTAGGTGGGAAAATAGTTGGAACTACCTATGGTATCCTGTAGAGATGACCCCCTAGAGTAATAATGACACTATGGGGTTGAGACTCATAAATAGAATGGTGCTTCCACATATATGGTTGACCCAACAAAACATCACAAACATCTAATGGGGAAACATCACATAATACCTCATCTTTGAAGGGTTGTATGCCGTATGACAATCGGAATTGTTGGCTAACATAGATATCTCATCCTTGGTGAAGCCACCTGATGTTGTATGGTTGCAGTTGTGGTGTTCTCAACAATCCCAACTATTTGACGACCTCTACTGAGATGAGGTTTTTCTAGCTTCCACTATCGACAATGAAATGCAACAGGGTCCCTTCACCCACATATGTGAATTCAAGAGGTGCTCTCCCTCTTCAGGATCTATTAGTTCTTCTGGTTGAATTGTTGTGGTCGTGACAGTAGCAGTGGGGTCTACGTCGATGATCTATCTTCTCCCACTAGTTTTTGAATCGGATTTTGAATCATGGTTCATCTCCTTGTCTTTGATCTTAGCCACCAATGACCATTTTGAGCGACATTCATCGGTGTTGGTCAAGGGTCTTTTTTGGAAATCGCACCATTTTCCAATTTCCTTCTTCATATTTTTGTTACCCTTCTTTTCTTGTGGCTTGGATTGGTTTTGTGAAGGTTGGTTGTTAGGGCCATCTTTACCATATTTTGGTTGTTGCATATTTGTAGAACCGAACTCTCGCTTGTTCTGGTGCTTAAATTTATGCTTTATTTTAAAAACATATCTATAAGCAACACCCAGTGATGAGATGGCCATAAAATCCATTTCAGTTTGGATGTATCTTTGTAGAGCCCCACGATATTTCAAACCAAATGTTTTGATACCTAGCTTGATGTGCAAGGTATGGAAGGTATTGGTAAACTATGACACTACTTGGCCCCTCTCTTGCTGCAGTGTGGTCCATATCATGTACTGGTCATCATAGTTTTCAACAGGGTAATATTGCTCCTTGACCGCATCCACACAAAAATCCCAAGTGGGCTCGGCCCCATATCTTCCAGACTCCTCTATGGAACTTTACTCCCATTAATTTTCCCACCAATGTTTGACATGGGGGAGAGCCTTAAGGAGTGCTAAGGTGATATTTTCCTTATCAAAGAAATTTGAACAGAGAAATAACCTTATAGCAGATTTAACCATTTTTCTAGGGAATCTGCACCTATATGTCCTTGAAATACAGGAATATCAAATTTAACTTGTACCTTAAAAGGAGAGGTGCCTCCAAAGTGGTTTCTTGATGAATAAGCACCTTTTTTTATCGACATGCGTTGAAGGATGTGGGAAAAATTCTCCATCATTTCATCCCTTTATCGCGTGATATCTTGCTCAAGCAACAGATTAATAGAATCTTTTTCTCCATCATTTTTATTTTCTTCCTCCATGGAGGGTTTTGTGGGTGTGCAAGAGATATTTTCCTCAAGAGAGACAATCTCGAGACCCAACTTGCTATACTTGGACCTCGTTGGGGACATGCACTGAAAAATGATCAAGAGAAGCCTGCTCTAATACAACTGATCCAGATTATTTTCGGCATGAAATGAGAGTGAAGATATAATAAAGAAATGTATAGAGATATATCAGATATCCAATAATATAATAGAGATTTATCAAATATAAAGCCATAAACACATAGATATTGTAACGTCCCCAACCATCAACCCCACTACTGGGCAATGCTACTACGCAGAATATATATATATATATATATATATATATATATATATATATATATATATATATATA
>ML786232.1:335807-428862 GCA_009831015.1 Picea engelmannii | reverse complement strand
ATAAAGAATATGCATTAAATCAAATTAACAGATTTAACATGGAGTTACTTCTGTCATACATACTTAAATAGAATTAACAACAATTCAAACTTGCAATGGAATACATGATACATTTCAAGACATAGGCATGCATCATATATAAATTAAGTATGGATTTAATACTTATCTTTTAAAATGGCATAACACCACCAATTGCGTGCAAACCTTCCACGAACCTCCCAGCCTTAGACCGTGTTGCTCATCACTCTCGGTAGTAGGTCACCCCCTAGCTGGGACTAAGCTCCACCAAGCAAGGGAATCCTAGGCTAGGCAAGGTCAATAGGAAGACACATAGTTTATGAGGATGGATTCTTTCCTAGGAGCCACTTATGTCCATTTTTCACAGACTCTCATTCCCCACATGCCTGTCCCACCCCAAGAGTATACACCTTTACTGCCACCTGGACAATCCTTTAGCTACTAAACCTCCCTTGCCTTGGGCTTCAGCAATAGGCCAAACCAAAATTCTTCGAGCTCTATGGCAGCTACAGGGCCCCTTACAAGAGTTCTCACTTCCTCCATGCACTCTCTCACCTAGAGAGAGTCGCTCACAAGCCTGACAATGTCCTGCTTCTTCAACCACAACCACCTCTCTCACTTGGAGAGAGTGTTGCACACAAGCCTGACAACCTGCTTCTTCAACTCCATTCCAGCACAAGGAGGACAACAGTAAGGCTCAACAAGGAACATATGATGGTATCCAATCACACTTAGCCAAGGGATTGTGTGGCCACAACAGCCCACAGTTAAAACACACACGGCATAGGCAATTACTGTATGCTTAGGTTTCACAGAAGACAACAACCCAAATAGTTAAGCACGAACTCAGATTTGCAATGTGGATAAACCTAGTTGATAGGACACAGAGGTCGACCTTTCCCTCCCAACTGGTTTCTCAGATGTACGTGGTTAGGCAGAGGTCCAACGCAGAGGTAAAACGGGTACAGACTAAGGATGTGTTGACTTCTCAGGAAAACATCACAAGATGACCTTATGGTTTCAGGTTTCAGATGTGTACGTGAATATTGCAAAGGTCGAATACAGAGGCCACGAGATTCACAGGAATACATCGGTTAACTTCTGGTTCTGGTTATCAGGAATGCGTGACAAGAAAATTAAGTAGAGGTCAATCACATAGGTAACACGGTTCAGACAACATACGAAATAATGGAGGACGAACCCCCATCACAACTCAATTCTTGGGTTAAATTGCATGTGCCTAGGCTGACACATGTCGCCCATGAAGTTGCATGCACTCCATCAAGTATGCATTCCCTTTTTCACACATTGGAGCTACATGTGTTGCCTCTCTCAGGACTTAGGATAAAATCATACCTTTCACACCACTCTGGAATGATAATAAATTATTATTCCCAAATACTTAAGCCCTCAAGATTAGCCCCTCTTCCAACCTTTCAGCCCCCTTTCCCTTACCCATTCTGTGGAATCTTAGTCCACCATCACTCTTTATTCATGGTCGGTCGGCATGCAAGGATGTTTATATATTATATTAATGATTTGCATAATTACATATACAAAAACAGGCTCCTGGCCTTTAACTTCGAGGCTCTCTGGCCTAATAAACACATAAGCCCACCAGCTTATATACACCTGAATCACCATCCTATAAAACATGTTTACAATACATAGACATAATTGGGGCACGTCCCTGGGGTATTACAGATATAGTAATACACAATTTCTATTAATGAGAAAAATTTACAAAACTATAGAAATACAGAGTGAAAGACTCACTAGAATGGTGGCAGCTTATCTCTAAGAAGCGATGTGAAAGATACTCTCATTTTCAAGAAGAAGATTGCAATGAGGATCTAAAGGCCTTTTTAACATAAATAAAATCCAAAACCATAACCGTGGAAGATGAAAAGCCAATAGTTTTTTGGACCCCATTTTGGGTAGTTTGGTTTATCAACTTTCCGGGGGAGTAACTTTGGCATACGATCTCTGTTTGGGGCACACGATAGCTCATTGGAAAAGTATAGATGAGGAGATTCATTTTGGGGGCTCAATTAGAGCCTTCAATTTTCATTGAGGTGATCTATCTCAAAAAAATCTTCATTTATGCCCTCAATATAACCCCAAAAGTTTAGGAACCGAAAACCTACTAAAAATAGTAAGTTTCCATAAGACTATTTTGTGCCAGTTGGAATTGGTGGGTGGCCACTGATATCCACCTATATCATCCCACACATTTTTACCCATGGGTTTACCTTCCAAGGATCCCATATTTTGACCAACGTCTGACCCAAGTACAATGAAGACTCCCCTTCATTGTCACCTTGTGTATCAACTTTACAGATATAGGCCACTAAGGTTACCAACTCATAGTCAGCCTCCGGGTGGGTATAGTCAAAAGTCATGAATGATCGTATGGGTAGGATAACAAGTCTGAAATTATTCAATAGAACTGAAGATAAGTGGACCGAAATACTACTTAGGGCCCCGAACAGATTCAGGATTCACGAAGTTCCGAGACCAAATGAAACCAGTCATTTCTTAGAAAGAACCCCCAATATATGATCTTTCTACTATGTGGGTTAAGCTTTGGAGGGGAAATATTTGCTACCCTCCCGCACACGACCTTATGTTCAACCCCTATGTGAGAGGGGGATCCAAGCTATGCTTATACGAACAATTGGATTTACCACACCCTAGGACAAGATTCTACGTTTTTTTTATGGATTTGGAAAGTTATCCTCACAACTTATTCAAAATCCCTACACTTTAAGTTAATGTAGTTTTCCTACTAGATAATATAAAAGTGTCTGATAAATTTAATAAGCGCTTCATTTTAAGGTTGTTTTTTACTCAAGGGTGCGAAAGTGAGACTTATAATGTTTTAGACTCGACTCCAAAAAAATGCAAAAAAATGAAATGCGACTCTTTTTTTTCAATGAATCATACATATGGGATGGAGAAGAGATTCAACTTCCTTTAACAAAAACACCCAATTCCCAAATCCAATTTACCTATATACACTACCCAAAAGCAAGAATGCAATTATCTTATTTGTTTGATTCTAATATATAAGGAAAGCAGATGAAAATCCTTTAATGCTTCATCACTTTCAATCAAAATGAAAGAGTCGAATGTTGATACAAAACATGCAAAGAAAAAAGGATTTCAAACAAAGCATGCACTTATGGTCTAATAAGAACTGAGAGAAACAAGTATGATAACTAACTCAATCAAGGACTCGACAATCGACAAGCATTCAAGGAATACAAGAAAGTTCATAGAAGAATACAAAAGTTGACAGGGAGAAATAGAAATCACTCAATTGTCTTGACAAAACGAGCAACAAGAAAGAGAAATCAAAGTTAGGTTGTGGTAAGAATAAAGTCTTAAATCGTTCAAAGAGAAAATATTTGAAAATTAACTTAAGACCAACAAACCTTTGCAGACCTTTTCAATCAGTGAGATAACCAGAAACTTCGGAAAACTTAGACCAAACTAAGAAGAAACAAGGAGAATCAATCTCGCAATCTCAAACAAGACAAAGAAAAGAGTGGTAAGAATCCATATCCTCAACCTAAACAAATTCACAAGAAAAAGTATAGAATTTGGGGAAAATACCTCCAACAAAGCGCTGAGAAAAACAAGGCAGATTCTTCTGGACCTACTCAAAACAAGAGAGCAGCACTCCCTAAAAAAAAAGATACAGAGTGTTGTAGCGCTCCCTAAGATACCACTAAGGAGTGTTGATCATATAACCAATGCCCTAGTAGCCACATTGGGGGGAGTGTTGATCCTATAGATGTTTGAAAATAAGAATAAAAAAGAAAAAATTCAGCAGAGACTATCTTGGTAACTATGACTACTAGTTGATGAAACAGCGGGAAGAGGGAAGGATCAAAAAAAAAATCAACCAAACAAGACCAAACTAGGAAAAGGTTCAGAGGATCCAAGGAAAGACAAGTCAATGTACTTCCCCAGTGAAGTCGCCAATTTATGTTATGAAAATATTCCCCGCGGACATGTGTTAGCACCAGGACGAAGTAGAAAGAAGAACGATCATGGGAAAGAAATCGTGCATAAATGGAAGTAACAGTTGGAGAAAGAAAAGCATGTGCACATGCAAGAAAGAGTGCACAAGGAAAGTGACAGTTGGAGGAAGAACAACACGCATGCATGGGAGGAAGACCTAACGTCGGTAGGGTTAGGGTTTTCGTAATTTTCAGTAAGAAGGCTGAAGAGCTCGAAATGTATAAATATAGATACACAGGTATCATATAGAGGTTGGTTGATTGAGTTTTATATATTAGGTTGGCATTTTTACAGTAAGTGATTGTTTTGTAAGGGTTCAGGTTCTTGTAACATTCCATTAGAGTAATACATGAATGGAGGCGTTATGCAATGTTGTTATGTAACATTTTTGTAAGTTGTTGAGATATAATCGAGGAGAGAAGCTAGATTTGAGGATTAGTTCACAGGCTGTAGAGCCTAGTGCGATCTAGTTCACCTCATATAGATCTTACCCATAAGAGGGGAATTATAAGCGCACAACGTCGGAAATGCAGAACTGCCATAATAAAAGAGCCAAGAGACAAATATTTGTGGGCATAGCCTAGGAGGGGGTGAACCACAGTAATAAGTGTGTGATGTGATGAATGTATGCATCTCTTTACTTTTTTTTTTAGCAATTATTGTTATGCTTAATAAATGAGTTAATACATTGTTATGGAACACGAATATGTTGCTCAAGAAGTAACCTGTGTAATGGAAATATGTACCCGTGAGGAATAGGTAGATTACCTTCATAGTTCATAGTGCATGGCTCTGGTTAACAAACCCCTATCTCATACTCAATCCTAGGATGTAAACACCTGAGTCTTACAACCACCCATTTAAAGCTATCTTGGGTGAGACTGCTCAGTGCATTCTATGTATTGTGTTTCCTTTTGGTTTTACCAGGGGGGGAAATAGTTTTAGAGGCTTTGTTGGTAACCTGAAAGATATGACCCTTGGGTAAACAACTCAAATAGTAGAAGAGAGCAATCAAAACCAACGACAGGTGAACTTTCCCTTGGATTACAGACCCCTATACCTAGACAGAAAATTACATTTGGACACTACCATTCCTATAAATTCATTTTGTCCATCTAAAAAGAGAGAAGGAGGGGAAGTATGATGCACCTCATTTATGGCATTTTTCCTAGTCGGTCCAATCCATGAGCTTGATCTTCACTTTTGGCACAAATTTGTACTTGTAATGGACAATGAGAAACAAATGACTATCTCCTATTATAATGGATTAGACAAAGCAAATTCATCTATGTAAATTAATTCAAACATAGACAAGCACATGTAAACATACACTTGAAGGAAATAGGCCAAGTATATTAAATGAGAACCAAGAAAACTTACAAACCACGAATGATGTAAGTTGCAACTCCTCCAAGCTCTCCTCGTCCAAACCCTTGCATGAATCCCAAGATCATAAGTTTGATATCTCTGCATGTCTCCCCTTCACCATGGAAATCCCTCATTATATAGGATTTGGAGGCTTAACCACCATGGAGAATATCACTCACAAGATCCACTAAAATGGGATCTCCAAGACTTTTAGGGAGAAAATATCTCTCAAGGATTTTAAGGAGGAAATATCTCTCAAAATCCACCAAATTAGGATTTTGGTTTGAGAAAATATATCAACCATCCATGAGATTCTCAACTTCTCCTTGAGATTAGGAAACTAAATGTGAGGTGGATTCTCACACTAAATTAATTTCCTTTTTATGAATAATAATGAATAATTCATGTGCACATGGTATTTTGACCTTCATACGATATATTTATCCTCCACATTGACTAGGCATTGTGACAAATGTTCTTCCATGGTGTTAAGGTGTTAAAACACATAGAAACACATAGAAAAGTGCATGTGACACTTAGTAAGGTGCATACGACACTTTTACTACACTTGCAACACTTAGGGTGAGGTACTGAAGTGTGGCATTTTGACGTGTAACAAATGGATAGCCCACTGAAGACAAACTAGTTCTTGGAAGGAATCATGTTTGAAAGGTGCAATCATCTTCAAAGTTTGTTGAATGGAAAGAAAAGGACAACCATGGCACATTTTCACAAAAAATTATGAAACATATGATACTATCACTTCTCTAGTCACTGACATAGTAACTTGGACTAATCCAGGTTCACAGCCCACTCAGTTGATTCAACAATCCCTAGACAACACAATTCCCATGAGTCTAGTCTCTAACGGTGTATTTTATACTAATATGACAGTAGTGTTTTCCATGGTATCCTCTAAGACAACCCATGGCAGGGATGATTTTAGGGGCTAAATTTCGCTCATGGGCTAATTTTCCAAGGTTTTTCCCAAAAAATGAGTCGCTATTCTAAACATGATTCACCCAAATTCTTTAGGATAAAATTATTTTACCTTAAAAATCGCAAAATTTTATACAAACTATATAAAATCCTTAGAAATTTGAATATTTTTACAAAAATATCGCTAAACATTTTGTAGTTGGCATATGAAGGATTAGTAAGATTCGCTAAGGTTTCTACATTTAAAATAAATTTCCATCCTTAAAATCATCCCTGGCCCATGGTGACATATTGGTACCCTCCACTACGTCACCTAAACCTTAGGAGGAAGAGGTTGTGACTCTTGGTGATTCCCAAATTGTTGGAAAAAATTAGGTCCACTTTCTGCCTCACTTGATACAAATATTGTTACAGATTCCACATCATCCAGTGCATTGTTTGAAATCTAGGGAGTTCAACATATTCTTGTAGAAGAAGATGCTAGTGTGGGTGATTGGGATATAGGTGATCTCAAGGGTTTGCATGATGGAGGGTTACAATAGATTCTAGATGTGTAACAAGAAGACAACATAAGGTAGCATGCACCATGACAACAACAACATGTGCACCCATGGAAACTCTAGGATATTTTCATCAATCTCCAATTACATGTTGGGATACTAGGTGGTAGTGTGGCTCATATAGGCCCTTCTGCGTAGTTTTCCACCATATCTCCCACCACCAAGACTTGTGTAAGTGAGTTCATTAATAAAAGTTCAATTTCTTTGTCATATGGTTGGCATTGTGCTTTGATTGGAGGAATAGTGCAAAATGCTCCTCAAGTATTTGGCTCTACATGCAATTTATAGTATCCCCAAGAACTACAAAATTTCACTTATAGAGCACAATGTAGTAGGTGATTTCACCACTCCACTCCAATTTGTTCTAAACTCTAGCATGGAAAGCAACCAACTCTTGAAGGAAGAAGCTAGATTCATGGCACGTCATAGAGATGTTGACTAGGATGTTGCAATGGGAAAAGAGGTTATAAAACACAATGGAGCCTCTAAGTATAAGGATATGTTTGAGTGGCTTCACTAGGCATATCAAAGGGTTGAACATATGGCTACTTATTCCATATATTCTCATTCATCATATTTTCATGTATGACCTAATTTCACCCTAGCTATGCAACTAAAACCAACAATGTCATTTTCTATTTTTATCGAGCCCAACTTACCTTTAGTTGATGAACCCACTAACCTTGATCTACATTCTATTGTTGGAATATTATCTTTTGGAATGGTCAACAAGATTTAGTGTTGTCTCACTTGATAGTTAGTTGTTGAGCATGGTGGTACATATGTTTTTCATTTACACCAGCAAAAGATATTAAGTTACAAGGGTGACTATGATACATTTGAGAGCACTCAAGTTGAGGACCTCCACAAATCACCAAAAATATTTTGAGTCAAATAAACACACAAAGGGTCATATGCAAGTTTTCATTGATAAGTTCCATTACAATGCCAAAAGCACTTCACTTGTTCAATTAAGCATGAAGGCTCTAGATTGCATTGGTCGTATGGTTGTAGTTTTCAATGATCTTGTTAAATTTATAGCAGTTGCAAGAGCCATTCTCTGGGAGGATGGAAAAGACCCTAGCTGAGATCTAGGGCCCCCAGTGCACTCCTGGGGTATTTGGTTTGGGACCAAACAGTCAATGCCATGGAAAAAGACCCTTGTAAGGGCCCCCAGTATATGACTGGGGTTCTTGGTCTGAGACCAAGCAACTAAAGCCCATAGATATGTCTAGGGCCACTGTAAATGTCCAAGGTACCCATGCCTGAGGCATGGGTTGATCCTTGGTCTTGTACCTTGGTGGATAAGACCTCTGAGAGGCCCCCTAGTAGATGACTGGGGTTCTTGGTCTGGTACCAAGCAGTAAAGACCCCTGAGAGGGCCCTCGGTAGATGACTGGGGTTCTTGGTCTAGGACTAAGCAGTTAAAGCCCCTAGATAAGCCTAGGGCCCCTGGACATAGTCCAGGATACCCATGCCTATGGCATGGGTTGATCCTTGGTCTTGGACCTTGGTGGATAAGACCCCAGAAAAAGTTATGGGGCTACTTGATTCTCGATCAAGTATTTTGTTGATGTATGACTTTCCCTTAAGAAGGGCATGACCACATGAGGGATAAGTCCCATATGCAATGATGATAAAGTAATAAGATCACCATGAAAATGAATGAACAAGTATTGCCACTTTGTAAACCCTCCTTAACCCTCTCCTACCCTTGGTTGTGTGATTTGGGGTTTTATGTTGTTTTGTCTTAAAGGGAAATTAAAGTTTAAAATAAATGTTTATTATATCATGTTTAAATTATTTAATTTAAACATGTTATATTAATTATTTTTAATTTAATATATATTTTTATTACACTAGCCTAACCTATAAATAACCCCCCCCCAACTCCTCATAACATAGATTATTATTATGCTCCATTGGTTCTAGTGTGAGCGGATCTTCCCTATGTTGCAGCGGCTACCCTAGAGGACTGATCTGTTGATTTTGTGATGCTTGTTGAGAGGTGGCAGGGAGGTGCGGCCTCCCCTTGTCTACTGTTGAGAGATGGCTTGGAGCTGCGGCCTCCCCTTGTCTACTGTTGAGAGATGGCTGGGAGCTGCAGCCTCCCCTTGTCTACTGTGTGACTGGTAGGTGCGGCCTCCCTTTGCTGTAAAAGAAGGTTGATTTGTGGTGTGTGGTTGCGAATATCCTTGAGGGCTGACTGTAGGGTGTGGCCCCTCTTTTTGTTGTGGTAAACCTGCTGAAGGATGCGACCCTCCTTTCTCAGATGTCTTATGGCTGGGACAACCCTCTCTTTCTTCTGTTGATGTGTGACAAGTGCGGCTCCTCCATTTCTCCTCTATTGTTATAAGTACAAACCCTCTCCCATCTGCTATGTAAGGTTACTGTGGTGATGTCCCATTTATTTTCTGTTGTGTGGGGTGATGATAATTGGTTGGGACTTTCACCTCTTTGTTATGGAGTGAATCTGTTCAGATCTATATGTGAGCCATGGCCTACCTTAACTTGTAAGGCTTTTCATCTATAGGGTGAGGGTTTGAGTGTTTTTCCTTCTGCTTGTGTGAGGGTTTATCCACAGTTTCTTTGAGTGGCGTTTTTGGGTGATTTAAGTCTTCTTTGTTTGAGGGTTTGACTGTGTGAAGTCTCTATGGTTTTTATCCCCTAGATGGAAAGAAAGTTCTTCATCTCTTGGAAAGAGATCCAACCTATGAGGTGGATCTATGACCTGGTCTTTGTCTGAGCATAATCACAAATGGTTCTACATCTCATATGTTGGTTGTGACTTCTTCACAGGTAAGGTTTCAGGACAAGGTAAGCTACCTATTCTTTATTTTCAGATCTGAATATTATTGTAAGTTCTGTATTGTTTGATCTAACAAGATCTATGTATCAACATTAATTATCATAGATAATCAGATCTGGATATTGCTATTGAGTTCTTCAGTCATTATTGTTTAGATCTATTTAACCCAGCTTAGATCTATTTCTAGTTTGAATCTTTTATTTCAAAACTGTATCAGATCTTTTACTTAGATATGATCTTGAGCTACTACTTAGCATCAGATCCAGAGATAAATGAAGTATGTGTTAACATTGATTACTGTTTAGATATTCTAAAGATTTGCTAATCAACAAATAGTACATTGGTTGAGTTTAGTCTAGATCTGCTCTACACTCTTACTCTTTATCTATACACTAGTAAAGTAAGAGAAGATTGATGTCTGAACAATAGATCTAGTTGTTTTACTCATTGAAATTTAAAAGATATTACTGTCATGCTTTACTACACAAATTCTAACAGATCTAGACTATATATTTGTGCTTCTAACTCCTGAAGATTGCCTAAGTGCTCCAATTATCAGTCTTAGTGATGCATCATTTGGATACACAAGGGGACCTCTATTATTCAAGCACCTATTTTTTGCTACAAATATTGATAGTCATCTTTCGATGGTTGATCCAAATGGTATTGACAAGTCAGTTTTGCAAAATCTAATTGTGAGGGAACTATAGCTAAGTTTGGGTACAATGTTCCATACAACAAAGGTTCATGTGGATGTTTTTAGTCAAAACCACATTTATGGGCTTGCCTTGTCATATAATCCTCTCTTGTATATGATGTGGTGCTCCCCTAGTGTCTTGGAACAAAAGATAAGTTCCCATTTAGGATCATTTGGCATCATAAAGAGCCTTGCACTTCAAGCCATGTATACATTGTCAAGTGGCACAAAATCATCAGGGATTCTTTGTATCATCCCCATCCCTCTATTTGGCCTCTCTACCATTCCAAATGCTTAGTTACTACAAGCTTCCATGCCTCTTCTAACATTGATGGGAAAATTTCTCATGCCTTTGTTGCAGGTCAACAGTTTTTTATGTGTAGTCCTTTATCTTGAGTCTTCCTAGACCTACATGTTTCACAATGTAGAGATCTCTTCTATGGAAACAAACTCAAGGTCAAATTCAAATATGTATAGCATCATTGCTAAACAAGGAGGACAGTGGGGACATTATCCATTTAAAAATGGAGGAAATGATATAGGCACCCATATCATTGTAATTATGGATTGTATTTATGTCCTCATTGATAAGTGGTTAGGGTTTTTCTCTTTGATATTATTTTAATGAGAAGTTGTTAAGTTGTCACTAAAGACATGGTCAACTTTAACCACTCCGCCAATTATGTAATTCATTATAAATACTAATAGAAATGAGTGTACAACATGCATACATTTTCAACTAAATGTTCTTGTCTTACTTTATTTATCCTTTCAATGGTGTCTTAATGTGGCTAAGGGTCTTTAGCTTGTATCATGGAATTCCTCCTCTGTTGGGCATCTAATATGAAAGGAATTATAACGACATATTGATATTGTGTTATGTCCATTTGGAAAAAATGAAAGACCAAAATACAAGGCATGTTATGTTACAAAGTCTTTTAGCACAAGTACATCATCAATGACGAGCACTGTGGTGACACTGAGAGCAGGGAACCTATTTTTGTTTATATTGGCAACAAGGGGAATATCAAATGGTTTGTAAATAACATTGGATTCATGTTTGAGAATGTGGCCAAGATTTAAGCTTTGTTGGTCTCATTGATGTGAGCAGTGAGTTTCAGTTTATGTCAATGCACAAGTAATTCCAAACTAAGGATGTCATTATACTAAGTGGGCAGTTAACACCGACATGAATCTACCCGTTGGATAAATTTGGCCATCTTCATATGAGAGACAAGCTTCTCATTGGCGGAGCCTTCCCGAACGATCCAAAAGTTCTTCATATTAAATGTCACGGTAATCACGCCACATTTTCTGCGGTGATTGGATGCCTGCGTCGGCCGCGTGTGGGACGCGTCCACGTGTCTTCGCCACGTGGGTCCCACAAACCGGTAGTTGTTAACCTCTGCCTCTGGAAATATGGTCTGTCCAGATTAGCAGAGTTACAGAGTTTTTACGACATTCTTTGATGGATTAAATAAATAATATTTACCGATAATTAAGGAAGGAAGAAATGATTGAAAAACTCTTGGATTCCATATCTTGGATTCCTAATATTATTATTTCATGCAAATGGAATATTGAGGAGATATTAGGTCCATGTACAAACATCCTTGTCCTTTCATCACCTAGGTGGCATTTTGATTCCTTAGAGTATTGTCCTTTTATGTTTATTCCAATTGTTGGTATAAGGTTTGTGTGGCCTTTCATCACCTAGGTGGGATTTTGATTCCTTGGAGTATTGTCCTTTTATGTTTATTCCAATTGTTGGTATAAGGTTTGTGTGGGAGGTGAGAGTATTGTCCTTTTATGTTTATTCCAATTGTTGGTATAAGGTTTGTGTGGGAGGTGAGGTATCTTCCAAACTTTACCTAATCAAAGTGGTGGCAATGGTGAGGTATTTTCCAAACTCTACCTAATAAACAAGTATGAGATACATTGCGTGCATCATAAGAGTTGCAGAAGCATATAGCTTGCCTACCTTAAAAAAATATATAGAGAGAAAGAATATGTGGTTGGTGGTTGGTATATGTGTCATTTTCAAATATAAATTTTGAAAAAAAATTATAATCTTATTATTAAGTTGCACTTTGTTATGATTTGATAATCCCACAATTGGAAATTTTTCAAGTTTCATGTCCAATTAAGGAAGAGCATGGATTTGGTGGCAGACATATGATGTAAAAGGGTTTCATAAGAAACATCCCTTAGTCAATATCAATCCATAAAGTCACATGCTTTCTAACACCCTCTCTCACGAAGAATATTAACACCTCATTTTTCATGGTCTTTCATATCATGTTACAAATTGTGATGGATCATTATTTATTATTTGTTATGATTTTAAAGGTGTTATAACATGACTGCATTTTGAAGATGTGATTTCTATTTTATTTTTTCCAACATTTATTGGAACTAGATAAGATGCCATTAAATCATCATAATTTGTAGGTTATATATATATATATATATATAAGGAAATCACTCAGTAAATTTTCATAAATTTTTCTCTCTCGACATGAAATGTTTAGTGTCTAAACATCTCACATGTTAAATAAGAATAACTATGACTCTCTCAACAATGCATGTTCATGTTCCTAATAAAATCAATGAGGTAAATAATGCTTTCAATGAAGAAGAATAACTTTTGTATTATTTCAAAAGGTTGTATTTATAAAAAAAATCACTTCAAATCACTTGGGGCTATTTTTGAAATTTTAAAAAGCAATGTGAGTTTATTTTTCAAAATAGATTTTGATAATACCAATAAATAATTGGGGTATGAGATTTAAATTTTATTGTATAAGAGATTAATTTTTAACTCTCAATACATATTCTGCAACCAAATTGTAATATTCCATTATGGTTGTTACTTCCACAAGATTAAAAAAAATCATCTTGCTTATGGGCCCAAATAAAATGTACAAGAAGTCGGCATATTGAGCTATAGCACCCCTTCATGTTGAAGGAACACTCCCCGCCCCTTAATCCACATAGACATAGTTTGTATAGACACAAATTCTATTCAACCCATCATCCTCATACACAAGTGCATCAATCATACTTAGCTCCACAAAACATTTCGTCATGAGCCAATGAGCCCCAACAACGATAGGCTACTTCTTTCATAATTCATCTTAATGTAACATCTTCCCAAGATTTCCCTCTTGGCCTTCCCTTTACTCATGGAAGGGAGAATTTGGTCTTGGGTGTGAATTTACAAGTGTCAAGAATAGGGTAAAAGTGAATTATAACCCTTTTCCCTTTTATTCATTTACCCATGTTAACTTTGGAGGTCATTTTTCACATGTATTTTCCCATTTCACAAACTTCCTAGTAACTAGGATATGTAAGTCATCCTTGTTTGGTTGTTTGAGTCACTTGGGTGAGCAAAAATAACCTTTTGAGTAGCTAGGTTGTAAGCTACATCGCAGTCAAATTGTTAGGATTAATCCATATGTATAAACACCATTGCAATTACATAAACAAAGGGAAAAAAATAGACAAAGAGCATGGAAATTAGATTAGGAATAGCAATGGAAGAAAAAGTGATTATATACCAATGGAAAGACCATCTTGTTACACCATAGAGGATTGGAGAATGCAAGTTAGCTCTCCTTTCCTCCTTGGGATGGTCCCTTTTTGTTCCTTGGGGTCTCTTGTCTCTCTCTCTCTTAGAAAATAAGTGTGCAAGAACTCTCCAAAGGGAAGAGATCAATGCACTAGCTATGGGCTATGGTTGCACCAAATGATGGCTTGAGAATATGGTTCTCAAGGATCTTTCAAGCAACATAACCTTGCATAAACTTCACTTGTTTGAATGTTGGTCCATGGCTTCTATTTATAGCCAATCTCCAAAATTCATTAAAGCTATCTCCAAGTGTGAATGGTACAACTTGGGATGTGGTTTCCCATGCTTTGAAGAGACATGGAACGATGAAGGTACTATCTCTTAATTGGCATGGAGCTCAAGGATGCTTGGTACATTAGATCATGAGTACCCTTGATGTGAGTTTTAGCATTAATTGCGTTGAATGTGGTTGAGATTTCACTTCGAGTGTATCTACACTATTTTCAAAGAAACAATTGCATAGGCCCACGTAGATCATGCACAATCCACACTGCAAAGTCACACAGATGCATAAAAAACCCACTTTACATAGTTTTGGTGCTCTGTTGAGGATGGTGTATCATTGCCATGAATTAGCATTTGTTGTATTATATCGATGACCCTTCCAGTGATCACCTATATAGATCTATGAGTGATTTTTAGGTGATAACAAATGTCCCATGATGTGTGAGGTTAGGAGAAGATGTATAGCCAAAAATACATCATCATTTTATATTGCTTGTAAATTGACTCTTTGGAGAGAGAGAGAGAGAGAGACCAATGAAACAAGAATGTCCCATGATGGGTAAAAGGAGGACCCACCTGCAAAAACACAATCGTACCATGAAATAGTAATGTTGTATAAAATAAGGTGGGCATGCCCCATGCTCGCACCATAAAAATATTTTTTTACAATAGTAGACAAGATGCCAAGGGCTCTTGTCTGAGCATAAGAAGTATGGAGTACTTAATGATGTTGTAACTATACAATTGGTGAAGTGGAAATCTACATCACCCTCAGAGGCATCCATAACAGTAAATAACTATTCTAAATAGGAAGGCCAAGTTCTCCCAAAAGTTGGAAAATCCAAACTGCTTTAGTACCTTCTTGAACGATGCCATGATATTCTACTTTCCATAGTCGACAAAGAGACTACCTTATGTCTCTTGCATGAACACAACAATGGTATAGTGATATAGTGAAACACATAGCCAAAAGTGGACTTCCAATCATCAATGTCTCTAGACTAGTCGGATTGAGTGAATTTGGCCAATGAATTTGAACTTTGACAATACTTGATACCAAAATGAGTGGTACCTTTGAGATAGCAGAAATTTCGTTTGACTTATTTCCAGTGACTTTATTTAGGGTATTGCATAAACTGATAAACCGCATTAACAACAAAGGAAATGTCAGGTAGACTATGAGTAAGATAAATAATATTGTCGACTAGTTGTCGATAAACAGTGGCATAAACTATGGGTGTTTGACAGGTTTTGGTAAGATTTATTCCAGACTGAAAAGGAGTAGCACAAGGCTTGCAATCAGCCATATTAAAACATGTCAATAGATCCATCACATATTTGGAATGAGAAATGAAAAATCCACCACAAAGTGGTAATACTTGAAGACCCAAAAAATAATGCAGAGTACCAAGATCTATCATATCAAAGGAATCGATGTTATAGTCCAAAAATGCCACATCTATGCATCCAATACATGTGCCCATCCATTTGCATCTTTTTCCATTCATAATGTTGAGGTTTCCTTCTAAAAAACCATTTTTTGGATAATGTACATGTTCTGATGCACTATTATCCTGTGTACACACGCATGTTGCATGCTATCTAGCCCACGTGCATACGCTTGTTGCATGCTAAGTAGCCTGTGTTTACCTCCAAAATTTGCAAAAATTATAAAAGTCTGTGGATTCCAGCAAAGTTTACGGGCTATGGAGGGTTTCCTAACCATTTTACCCCTTGTAGCCCATCCCCAAACCAAATAACCATAATTTTGTCATATAAAAAGAGGTCTTGGGGAGTCATTTAGACATATGAACAAGAGAATAGGAAAACTCTGCCAAAATCCTTTCCCTCCCATTGCCCAAGTTTTGCATCTTTCTCTAAATTTTAGCCTCAACTTTGTCCTCCAACCATTCTCCCTGTGCAAACCCTTCCTTCTTCCCTTGGTGGCATGTTGGTTGTGAGAATTCTATCTGGGATTGGTGCACTTGGAGTCATGACAGAGGATCCCGAACTTGGTTCGTAGAGTGGTGTTCGCAAGAAAATGTTGTAACCTTTTATCTTGTATATGAATAAAAGAGATTATCTTTGTCCCCAAAACCTATGTGTACATGTTCTTGTCTATTTGATCATTTACATTTATATTTAGGACTTTAAGTGATTGCTAGAGATTGTATATGATGTTGTGTTGTGTTCTTATCCCCTTGTAGGTCATCTTTGGGAGAATATTTGTGATCTAAGAGGAAAAAACAAGTGGAAGAGGTCTACATCAACTGTAAGGATTCAAGGTGCACTTCTTTACCTTCTCTTCTCTCTTTCTCTTATCACTTATTCTATATTGTCTTTGGGGTATTTTAGAGATAACTTAGTCTTTTAAGGGATTTATCACTCTGCCTATTCCTTAGACCCAGTTTAGGGCGAATTTCCCCATTGCATTCAACAAGTTGTTTCTTCAATCTAAAGATGATATCATTATTATTTCCAATGATGAGTAATTCATATACATAGAAAACAACAATCAATATGTCTCCATTAATATGGAGGACATACAAGTTGTGATAAGATTCACAATGTTTGAAACCAAATCAAAGAAAGAAACCGTTGATCTTAGCATACTAGGCTCGGGGAGCCTGCTTCAAACCATAAATAAACTTCTTGAGTTGACAAACCAAATTTGAATCTTTCACAAAACCAGATGGTTTTTCCATGAAAGTTTCTTCAAATAGGTCTCCATGAAGAAAAGCACTCTTCACATACATCTTATGGATTTTTCATCCAAAACAAGCAGCAAGGAAAAGAATTAGTCAAACACGGTTCATCTTTATGACAGAGGCAAAGGTTTCAATGCATTTGATTCCTTCTTGTTGAGAAAATACCTTCACAATGAGGCATGATTTATGTCTCTCACAACACCTTCAAAGGTAAATTTGGTCCGATAGACCCATCAACACTTCACAATGTTCTTTCCTTGCGGTTGGGGAACTAAGTCCCAAGTACGATTCTTCAAAAAATAATCAATTTCTATCTGCATATCCTGCTCCCATTTAGGTCGTCCTTCAATATCTACGTAGGTAACATGATCATAGGTTTCAAGTACATGAGTCATCAAGGAAACACTGGCATGTTTCTTTTGACTTTGAGTTTTTTGTTCGAAGGAGGCATCTCCAGCATTAGCTCCAATGGCTTCAATTGTCTTGGTAGCCCATATGGGTAGGCAAGAACTAGGTGAACTACGGTTCGCTTCAACAAGTCGATCAAAATTCAGAGAGTCTTAAGTTGACAGACCAGTTGAAATAGAGGATGATGGACTAGTCAACGTGGAGGTCGACGATCCAGTTGAAACATGAAGGATGTTTGACTATCCAGTCGAAGGACTGAAGTATGGAACATCAAAGCTAGTGTTAGAGACAACATCAAAGGGATCATCATGTAGAAATCTAGGGGAGGAATTCAACAAATTAATGACAAAAGAATTCTCATCAAACCATACATTTCGTCTAATAATGATTTTTCATTTGACAGGGTCAAACAATTGATAGGTTTTCAACTCTTTAGAGTATTCCATCATGATGTAAGCATGACACTTTGCATCCAATTTATTTCTACAATCATCAAGAATGTGAGCCCAAGAAACACATCCAAACACACAGAGGTGGACGATTGAAGGCTTCTTCCCATACCATCATTCGACTGGAGTCATGGAAGGAACAACTCTAATCGAGATGAAATTGAGTAGATACTTTGCATAGTACACCGCTTTAGCCTAGAAGCGAGGAGGCAGATCCTTAATCTACAAAATACATCTAGAAATTTCAAATAATGTCCAATTCTTTCATTCTACGACGCCATTATGTTTAGGTGTGTGAGGAACTGACCACTGCCAGTCAATACCAGATCGAAGCAAGTATTCTTCAAAAGGTCGATTGACATACTCACCACCATTGTCTGATCTCAAGAATTTGATGGGTCGACCACATTGTTTTTCAACAAAGGATTGAAACTCCTTAACCTTTTCAAAGAAAAACTTCTTATTCTTTAGAAATTAAACCCATGTAAAGCGAGAGAAATCATCAATAAAATTCAAAATATACCTTGCACCTGCCAGTGAAGGTAGATTGATGCAACATGCATCACTATGAACCAATTCCAATAGGTTTTGTGATTTCCACGCTTTTCCAAAGTCGAATGGTGTCTGATGATGCTTCCCAAGAACACAACCTTTCCTTGATAGACTCCTTCAGGGGGAAACACCTTTGGTAAACCAACAACCATGTTCTAAGTTGCCAATGCCAACATACTTTGAAAATTTAGATGTCTGATTCACTCATGCCATATTCAACTTTGCTTGTCAGTGTGAGAAACAAGTGCATTCATTTCAGTTTCAGGTCATGTCGTATCATGGAATTTGTACAAACTTTTCATCAGGTCGAGAATCCCATTGACAACAATTTTCTTTCCTTTCTTCAAATCATGAACATAGAAACGAACTGGAAACAAATCCACAATCTTACCTATCTATGTCAACTAAGAAACAAACAACAAATTGAAACTAAGGTTTGGCACATGAAATACGTCAACAATATTCCCACGTCGACAAGAAACTTCACCCTGACCAATGACATACAGAGAAAAATCATTAACAACATAGATTTTCCTCTCCTTAGCTTCATCCAACCACGTGAACAAGAATGCATCCTTAGCCATGTGATGAGTGCACCTATAGTCGACTACCCATTCATTATGCGCATAATGAGACAACAATGTCCAAGAAGTCATGACTTGGAAGGTGAAATTATCAGTGGATCAACATACAACAAACACGTCTCCTTCAAGGCATTTATCCTTCTCCTTTAAATCATCTCGCTTCTTATAACAAAGTTTCTCCACATGTCCAGACTTTCCATAGTAATAACATGTCTTCTTCTTTCAACTTCGTTGAGGGGAATCTGTCTGTCTTAGAGGTTTTTGGTCATGGTATGCAGGTTTCTGTGTAGAGGCATCAAATGGTACTCTATCCCTAGGATCCATCTTTCCCTTTCCCTTGAGAAAGTGGCCCTAGTGTTTACCACCAAGCTTTCCTTATTCAAGCAATCTGTGTTGATTAGTAATCAAAAGACCATAGAAAGATTCAAAGGTGTAATCCTTACCATCTTCATTGCGTGCTTTCTAGTTGATGTGGAAAGTAGACAGAAACACGTCAAATGGTGTTCTCAAATTCATCAGGACCAACTCAATGAGTTTTCCATCCTTATTCTAATAGTTCTTTCCACATTCACCCAATTTAAACTAGAGTTCTTTGACACTCTCCAAGTAGTCCTCCATTTTTTCAAATGAATGAGGATCAAGACAGATCAACTCTTTCTCCAACAGTATGATGTCGCTCTCGTCAACTTAGCCGAAAAATGACTTCAACTTATTCCAAACTTAATGAGGGAAGTCAATTCCATTGAGGTGAAATTGAATATCCCATGAGATGTAGGTTGCGATGACCCCTACAACCTCATCCTTATTTCCATAAACAATGAACTTTGTCTGATTGTCTATTGGATTTGGAATTGAAACCTTCGTATACTACCACAATCCTTTTCTCTTTAGTAGGGTTTCCATATCTGGTACCCATACTACATAATTTGATCTATTCATAACAACAAGATCAATCTTCAAATCCATCTTCTATATCTATACATGTATGTTTCAATAAGTTCCAATCAACAAACCACTGTTCTAGAGTCAATCACACAACATATCCAAATCAACAATATTTATAGACAACATGTCAAGGTTTTAAACCATAGGCTCTGATACCATGTTGGGGAAGAGGTTGGAACACGACATGAAATAGAAAACATAGTACTACAGATAATCAAAGGCGAACAAAAAAAAATTCAAAGATAAAAGGTGGTGTTTGAAGACATCATTACAACACTTAATTAAAGCACATTGTGATGAGAACAACATAGTGCATGTTCACATCTTGATCCGCATGATCTGTTGCACAATGTCCATGATGATAATGACCTAAGGTGTCTCTTTTTTATAGCCTCAATATCTAACCAACTTCCATAGAATCCAAAAGATCTTGTCCACATGTAATCGTCAGTTGTTAGAGTTGACTTCGCCAAATCTGTGCTATCGAGTCGACTCGACAAGGATGCTTGACCTAACCACCTACAAATCCAAATCATAGTTGATTGTTAGGTTAGTTCATCCATTGCCCGACTATTTGTGACTATTGGTCGACTGTATGACTGACAAGAACGTTGACTACTCAGTCGATTGGTGTAGTATGTTGGTCGATCACCCAACCGACTATATCCATATGTTGGTCGACCTCTTGACTGATTGAACCCAGGAGATGTGTGATGAACCATCAGTGCTTGATGTTCCAACATATAGCTTGTTCCACCCTTGTGGCATGTGTATGTTTGTTTACAAGAAAAGACAGGGTTGGACTCGACGAATGTGCGCCTTCCCATCACTGAGTACCATTTCATGTTGTTGTGTCTCTCTAAGGGATCGTACTTAGAATCCAAATAGTAACTTATGAGTTCAAATGGGGCAACATAATTTCTGTGAGGGAAGGCTTCCATTTGAGTATGACTTGATGATCTATTGGTAAATGCACTAGGAATTAATAACTCATAGTTTAGTGCTACATGCCTCAGGGGCCACTGATATATAATTGCCTATACCATCTCATCACCTCACCAGTCGTCAATGGGTGTTGAAGAAAAATTTCACCTCCTGGCCACCATCAACTTTACCTTGTCATCAGTTCATATTATTCTTTCTTCTGTCCTTTCATATTCATGGGACATTTAAAGTCTTCTCTACTATCAAACGTGAAAAATATTCAGATGATATTTTGGCATTAACCATCGAGTTATGTCAAAATGTGTTAACTCCTCAAGAATGTACAATGGATATGTAAGTATTTATTCCATGGAAGGGTCTATTCCTAATTACATTTTAATTTGATGTTGACGTATCTATACATGCGTGAGGTATTATTCTTCTGGGGAACCGCACATGATTCTTGTGCACCCCTGCATCAGTTCACCGAGTCTCAATCTATCGCGTCAACCCCTAGCAGGTTACGATGCTTCTTCACGTGGATCCAGCTTCTCGGCTTCACCATGGAGGGTCTGCAATATTCTCAACTAGAACTAGGGCCACTTGTTGACTCCCAGATTAACTTTAGGATTGATCTAGGAGGATCTAAAAGGGAAAAAATATAAAAGTCCTCAAATCTAAGAAAAAAAAGTGCCAAGTCGAAGTGTTCATTGCAATATTTCCAATGGTGCAAACGACACCTCAAACGGAGCTAGAACAAAGAAGATACGGTTGGTCAAACTTGGAAGTCAACCCTAGTCAAAGTCAATGATGATGTCATCATTCGTATAGGTGATTTCAATAGTCCATACCAGGGTGACATCAACATGTTGACATGTCACCCCCAGGTGCTGCCCTGTAGCATGTATATTCAACATTTTTTGGGGCCACATGGGCCAATTGGAAAGTGCCACGTGGCACCACCCAGGAGATACCACATGGAAACCCAACAATGCAACAAGTGGTGGACTAGTTAGTAGTTGATTGGACAAGGAACAATGAATGGAAAGGTGCCACATGGCCCAATCATCGGGAACCATGTGGCACCCTGGAAATTCCCAATGAGTGCCAGCAATGGAAAAATCAAAAAATTAAAAGGGGGGTTGGCTCTGGACCAGTGAGCGCCAAATTCGACGACCGGACTGAACTGTGGCCAACTCCCTGCCATCATATCTGAATACATTCTCACAATTATTGGCAGCTAGTATATCGACCAACGACCACATATCCTGGCGTATACCACAAAACAATGGGCATACCAAATCCCATCACATTCGGAATACCGTGCAAGGGTCACGTCGGAGTTGGTAGATTAAAAATGGTGGGGGGTTTGTTTTACATTGATCCATTGTATATATATATATTGTTTGTTAATTGGTCTGGACCTTCTTGGCATTAGGATTAACCTTTAGCTTGAGAAACCGTGACTAAGGGGCATCTAAGCCGTCAAAATCACCCGGGGATCGCACCCGACCTGATCCACACCAACCCTTAACATCGTTGGATTTTTTGTCCCTGCAGGTTTCGAACCAGTGATTTTTCAACATGGAGTGGCTTAGCAACACACTCCGTCACCGACTGTCCTACACCTCGGGGACACACACACACACACACACACACACACACATATATATATATATATATATATATATATATATGGGGAGCCCATGGGCTTGACCTTGGGTCTCCCCAATAACAAACCCTAATTTAAACCTCTGCCTACCATTTGGGCTACCGACCCTTTTGAAATGTCCACCCATTAACCTTATTTAAAACCCATATTTTCAAGAGCTCCATGTTAGCACTCGGTAATTTCTTAGGTTGTGGAAGAAATTAACAGAGGTAACTACAAAACCACTTTGGAGTCTGGGATATAGCCCTCCTAGACTTAGAGAGGGATCTCTCTGTGAGATTTAGCTTTGTTTGCTGGGAATTTTAGGCTAGTTAGGATAGTACAGGGTTTGGGTTTTTTGAATTGTTGGTTGAAACAGGGAAACTGGGCCCATTGGGAAAATGGAGTCACATATTTGAATTGATCAAATACAAGGTTAATAGGCTAATATTGTATGGAAGGGTAGTAAAATTGTTGGATCTATTCATATTAAATGAAATGAATAAGAGGGAACATAGATTAAATTCCACTGAGTAGAGGAGCAGTTAAGAATTCCTTCACTCAGTTTCAGATGAAAACATACAGATCATTAAAAAACCATAGACATAGTATATAAAATAAATTATTATTTTTTTACTTTCTTTTAATGATTGGAATTGGAAATACATGAAATGATTATAGAGCATAAGAAAACCTTTGAAAAAGAGAGAAATACATCACCAACAATCTAATACAAGAATCCTGCAATGCTGCACTGTATAACTGAAAATCTAATCAGTGGTGTTTCTGTGGGTTGCCTTACAATATTGAGCCTATCCTACTAATAGGTCCCAACCCGTAATACTTCGAAATGGGAAGTATTTATAAGATATTTACAAATTTCCTATAATAAATGAGAAGGATTTATTTTAGGAAAATCTAAAATAATTGTTACAAAAATAGAAAATCAAAAGAATTTTTGCCATGAAATCTGGATAGGTTACAGTAAATCTCGAGTTGTCGAGGTCATTTTGTGCATTAGCTTGTACATATGTCACCTTTGTATAATGATTTCTTGCAAAATTATTAGGCATTTAAATTTGGAATTTGTTATCACTTGTTGATCTTTTGATGAAAATATCTCAACGTGATATGCTTACTATTCCTTAAACTTTGCCACCTGTCTCTTCGAATAACTTCGTCAGGAGAAAAGCTTGCAGTGGAAGGTGGGTGATGGCGGCGAAAACTTAGCTCAGTGAGGTTTCATTATGGGACAGTTGATGGTCAACAGTCAGGTGGAAAAATATGATTGGATATGAATAGGATGACACTGTGACAGGTGTGGGAAGTAGGGGCGAGAAGGTGACATGTAGTGAGAGGGGTGAAATAGATGCGAGGGTGTAAGCGATAAGGATAGGCAGAGAGGTGGATGGTATCGGGAATGAGGGGAGAGGTGGCATGTGGTGAGAGGGGAAATATAATCAAGAGGTGACGTGTAGGGAGAGTAGTCAGAGAGGTGATGTGATAGGCGAGAAGGTGAGCGATAGAGTGAGTGGAGGACATGTGTCGAGTAAGGATAGGAGGAGTGTATACGGGGGAGTGGTGGTATCTAAGTGAGGGGGTAAGTGGTATTTCAGAGGGGGAGGTAGGAGGTAAGAGGAAATAAAAAGGGGGGCTCCAAAATGATGAGGATGTGCCATGTTAGGTGGGGGAAAACCACTTTTCGAACCCCACCCCCACCATTAAAGGCACAAAGGTGGGGGGGGGTCTGAAATGCGTTGAGGACCGTCAATCTAGGCAATGGGTATGTCGTCGATGGGGACTTGTGTGAGAGTTAACACTACAAGACAAAAATTCTTGTCTTCTTACGACCTTAGGATAAAAATTATGCACTGGGTAGTGCTAAGCTCACTTTTTCCATTTTAGACTATAATTTTATTTTCCAACGCTAAATTAACCAAATTTGATTAAATTAGGGTGTATTTTGAAATGAAACACCCTGCTTATGTTTTATTTCCTTTTTCCTTTGGAAAATTATTTTCAGAATGAAATATCATTTACCACATAGAATCATTAAAGGAATAAATTTCAATCACCCTCTGATCCTATGAAATATAGGACTCTAACAATGTCTCCAAATGGGGATGGCATCCTCCCAGTGAGGTGTCAAGAACACCACATACTAGTAGCCTGATCCATTGGGTTGATCCCAAGCCTACAACATGTTCCATCATGAAACCTCTATGACTGAAAATCAATTAATCATCTTTTCCAAACCTTAACTGAATCAAATTCACTCTGAAATCTAAATTGTACTCTAAAATTGAAAACTAAAACCAAACTAAAAATCAAATTGAAAAATTGCTTAAAGAAATGCTCACCAAGCTGAGCTTATTCACACACTCCTACCCTAATCTGTTGAAATTGTTGCTCAATTAGGTAATGGAAAAATGCCAATGAAGCCAATCCAACAATTGATCCAATAACTCTGCTCTTTCACTGTTTTTAACAAAACTCAAAACTAGAGCTGGTAAGGGCACTAGAAACTGATTGTCAATTTGATCTTCACCACAGAGAGCTTTGGAACCATAAAAAACAAAAGAGGCACTGGAAATTGATTGGAACTCTGAAGTGAAAATATCCTCCACATAGATAGCTATGGGATCATGATAAACATGACCTATTTCTTGGTGTTCAAAGTATTCAGCGAATTCAAGGTCATAATTGGGTATTACACATATGTTATCTATATCATTATACAACTTCTAATTTAACTGCAAATTTTCAGAAGAGCTTTGTAATGAGGCTCCTATTGAACTAGACAATGAAGTAAGTTTCTTGATCAATTTTTTATCATATCTATTTGTGGGCGCATAGTTATCTAATGGAAAAGGACTTTGGCTACAAATATTATCCAACATATCATTTATTGGATCTTGGAGAAACTGAGAAGACTGCTGCAATTTATTATGCAATGGTTCCAATGAAGCTACATGATTTTCTATAGGCTGACCAGTCCTTGCTTCTGAGATATTAGCAACATTTTTCTTCAAAAACTGAAATGAACCAAAACTTGATGGTACAAAATTATGCTACATCAATTCATCCATGATTTGAAAATCAATATAACCCAGGGGCTATAATTCTGGGGCTAGAAAAACTTCCCTATCACAAATGGCATCCTCAACTCTCATAAGAAAATTCTCCATTCCTACTATTGAAAACTTGTCGGTCTTCTTTCTTATAGACTCCTCTCATAAATTGAAATGAGGAGAAACATTAGGTCAAAGACTTTTCATTTACTATGAAATTTTCTGCATTTTTCTCATTCCTGTCATGATTAATATACACAGGTTGATTATCGTCTTTGAGCTACTGCAACTGAGCTTCTTCCTCCCAAAAACATGATGTTGGTTTCTTTGAAGAGTCAACCTCGATTTAGTCATCATCATATTGATCATACTTGGGTAGATCATCCATAAAAGAAAAATCATCAAGCATACACATTAGATCAGTGGATTGCTCCTCCACAAGCTGATTTTGAGTTTCATCTTTGTCCATGTTGTGAAGTGAATACATAAAACAATCATTTTCTGATCTATGATACCTAGGATAAACAAAAAAAGGTTTAGGAACAATGGCCCTTTCTTTCTCTGCAAAAAATGGAACATGGTGTTTTTGAACAACAAGTTCATCTCTCATGATAATCTTGTGCATCATTTCTTTCATTATTCTTGCAAGTATGTCAAGTTTCACTTATGAAGATGTCAGATGCTCCTTCTCCGTGTTTTCCTTTTCTTCTTCCTTCAACTTTGACTTTTTGATCAACAAATTAGTTTCTACACCTATTGCATTGTTCTGCATTTCTTCAAGTGTTGTAGTATTCCTTTCTCTTAAATGAAATTCGATTTCTAGATCAAAGGCATCTGGATAGTGTAAGAGAGCTAAACCAAGAGGAGGATTTATATCATTAGGCATTGAATGGTAAACTTGATTAAACCTAGTTGAAAATTGCTCCACTGTTTCACCCGACTGTCTTTTCAAATGATTATATTCTTCTAAAATGAGAAAGATATTCCTCTTGATCACCCATTTATGAAGAAGACTTTCACAAATTTATTGAAATCACAAATTCTTGCAACTGAAATTTTTTTGAACCATTCCTTAGCTTTACCTTGCAAGGATAGAGCAAAAATCCTGATATAGACATCATCTTATTCAACCTCAAAAAGGTCAAGAAAATGTTCAAAACCCTGAATGCATTTTTCAGCAGTGATGTTACCATATTCTCCATCAAACCTAGGAAGATATTTGAAATAATTTGCAGGGAAATCATGGAGTATAGAAGGTAATCCAAGAGGCTTGTATCTATTTGTAATTTGAACAGGTGTAGGAGTATGTACAAGAACTGTAAAATTAGGCTTAATCTTTTGAGGATCATCAGGTTGAATATGATTATCATAAGTCTCAACAATATGGTCTTGACCAGGATCGGGAAAAGAGAAGAAATATTTAAAAATAAAGTCTATTATGTCTTTGATAAAATTCCAACTTGAATACCTAATTTTTCCAGATTGTCTTGTCATGTTTCAAGTTCTTCCTCCAATGGAGTCTTTGATTTGGAGTCGCCAGGTAGATGATTCAGCCTTCTTGTGTCTGATCAATGTCCACCATCAGTAATTAGATATGGAACTTGATATGATTTTCTGAGGATTATGAAATGTTCATTCCCCAGTATGGTCGCCATTATGTTAGCACTCTTTAATTTCTTAGGCCGAGGAAGAAATTGACAGAGGTAACCATAAAACCACTTTGGAGTCTGGGATCTAGCCCTCCTAGACTCAGAGAGGGATCTCTCTGTGAGATTTATATTTGTTTGTTGGGAATTTTAGGCCAGTTATGATAATACAAGGTTTGGTTTTTTGAATTGTTGGTTGGAACAGGGAAAATAGGCCATTCGGAAAATGGAGTCATATATTTGAATTGATCAAATACAAGGCTAACAGGATAATATTGCAGGGCATGGTAGTTAAATTGTTGGATCTATTCAGATTAAATGAAATGAATAAGAGGGAAAAGAGAGAAAATTACACTAAGCATAGGAGCAATTAAGAATTCCTTCACTCAGTTTCAGATGAAAACATACAGATCATTAAAAAACCAGAGACAGAGTATATAAAATAAATTTTGTTCTTTTGAATTTCTTTTAATGATTGGAATTGGAAATACATGAAATGATTACAGAGCATAAGAAAACCTTTGACAAAGAGAGAAAGACATCACCAATAATCTAACACAAGAATCCTGCAATGTTGCACTGTATAATTGAAAATATGATCAATGGTGTTTATGTGGGCTACCTTACAATATTTATCATATCCTACTAACAAGTCCCAACATGTAATACTTCGAAATGGGAAGTATTTATAAGATATTTACAAAGATCCTGTCATAAATGAGCAAGATTTATTTTAGGAAAATCTAAACTAATTGTTACAAAAATAGAAAATCAAAACAATTTCTGCCACCTAGACAGGTTATAGTAAATCTCAAGTTGATGAGGTTGTTTTGTGCATTAGATGGTACATATGTCACCTCTGTATAATGATTTCCTGATAAATTATCAGGCATTTAAATCTGGAATTTGTTATCGTATGTTGGTCTTTTGCTGCAAATATCTCAATGTGATCTGCTTACTGTTCCTTAAAATTTTCCATATGTCTCTTCGAATAACTTCGCCAAGAGAAAAGCTTGCAGTGGAAGGTGGGTGATGGCAGCGACAACTTATCTCAAAGTGATTTTTTTATGGGACAGTCAATGGTCAACGACCATGTGGGAAAATGTGATTGGATATGAATAGGATGACGTGGTGACAGGTGTGGGAAGTAGCGGTGATAAGGTGACGTGTAACGAGAGGGGGGAAGTAGATGTGAGGGTGTAAGAGATAAGGATAGGCAGAGAGGTAGACAGTATCGGGAATGAGGGGACAGGTGGCATGTGGTGAGAGGGGAAATATAAGAGGGAGGTGGTGTGTAGGGAGAGTAGTCAAATAAGTGATGTGACAGGAGAGAGGGTGAGCAGTAGAGTGAGTGGAGGAAAGGTGTCGAGTAAGGAAAGGAAGAGTGCAGGCGGGGGAGTGGCGGTATAGAAGTGAGGGGATAAGTGGAATTTTGGAGGGGGGGGTAGGCGGTAAGCGGAAATAGGAAGGGGGGGTCCGAAATGATGAGGATGCGCCATGTTAGGTTGTGGGAAACCACTTTTCGGACCCCCCCCTCCATCGTTAAAGGTAGAAAGGTCGGGGGCATTTGAGATGCATTGAGGACCGTCAATTTGGGCGATGGGGATGCTAGCGATGGGTACTTGTGTAAGAGTTAACACTACAAGAAAAAAAATCTTGTCCACTTGCGACCTTAGGATAAAAAATATGCACTTGGTAGCGCTAAGCTCGCGTTTTTCCATTTTAGACTATAATTTTATTTTCCAATGCTAAATTAACCAAATTTGATTAACGTATGGAGTATTTTGAAATGCAAAACCATGTTTATGTTTTCTTTCCTTTTTCCTTTGGGAAATTATTTACAGAATGAAATATTATTTACCACATAGAATCATTACAGGAAGAAATTTCAATCACCATCTGATCCTATGAAATATAGGACTCTAATAGTGGCTCCAAATGGGGATGAAATCCTCCCAGTGAGGTGCCAAGAACACCACAGACTAGTATCCTGATCCATTGGGTTGATCCCAAGCTTGCAACCTGTTCCGTCATGAAACCTATGTGACTGAAAATCAATTAATCATCTGCTCCAAACCTTAACTGAATCAAATTCACTCTGAAATCTGAACTGTACTCTAAAACTGAAAACTGAAACCGAACTGAAAATCAAATTGAAAAATTGATGAAAGAATTGCTTGCCAAGCCGAGCTTATTCACACACTCCTATCCTAATCTGCTGAAATTGTTGCTCAATTAGGTAATGGAAAAATGCCAATGAAGCCAATCCAACAGTTGATCCAATAACTCTACTCTTTCACTATTTTTAACAAAACTAAGAACTAGAGCTTGTAAGGGCACTAGAAACTGATTGTCAATTTGATCTTCACCACAAAGAGCTTTGGAACCATAAAAAACAAAAGAGGCATTGGAAATCGATTGGAATTTTGAAGTGAAAAAATCCTCCACATAGATAGCTATGGGATCATGATAAACATGACCTATTTCTTGGTGTTCAAAGTATTTAGCAAATTCAAGGTCATAATTGGGTGTTACACATATGCTATCTATATCATTATACAACTTCTGATTTAACTACAAATTTTAAGAAGAGCTTTGTAATGAGGCTCCTGCTGAACAAGACAATGAAGTCGGTTGCCTATTAAATTTTTTATCATATATGTTTGTAGGCTCATAGTCAAATAATGGAAAAGGACTTTGGCTACATATATTATCGAACACATCAGCTATTGGATCTTGGAGAAACTGAGAAGACTGCTGCAATTTATTATGCAATGGTTCCATTGAAGCTATATGATTTTCTATAGTCTTACCAGTCCTTTCTTCTAATATATTAGCAACATTTTTCTTCAAAAACTGAAATGAACTAAAACTTAATGGTACAAAAATACGCTGCATCAATTCATCTATGGTTTGAAAATCAATATAACTTAGGGATTGTAATTCCGGAGCTAGAAAAACTTCCATATCACAAATGACATCCTCAACTGACTCATCAAAAAATTCTCCATTCCTACTATTGAAAACTTGTTGGTCTGCTTGTTTATAGATTCCTCTCAAAAATTGAAATGAGGAGAAACATAAGGGAAAATACTTTTCACTTACTTTGAAATTTTCTTCATTTTCCTCATTGCTTTCATGATTAATATACACAAGCTCATTATCATCTTTGAGCTACTACAACTGAGATTCGTTCTCCCAAAAACATGTTGTTGGTTGCTTTGAAGAGTCAACCTTGATGTAGTCGTCATCATATTGATCATACTTGGGTAGATCATCCATAAAATAAAAATCATCAAGCATACACATTAGATCAGCTGATTTCTCTTCCACAAGATGATTTTGAGTTTCATCTCTGTCCATGTCATGAAGTGAATACATAAAACAATCATTTTCTGATCTATGATACCTAGGATAAACAACAAAATGTTTAGGAACAATGACCCTTTCTTTCTCTGCAAAAAATGGAACATGGTGTTTTTGAACAACAAGTTCATCTCTCATGATAATCTTTTGCATCATTTCTTTCATTGTGATTGCCAGTATGTCAAGTTTCACTTCTAAAGATGTCAGATGCTCCTTCTCTGTGTTTTCCTTTTATTCTACCTTCAACTTTGACTTTTTGATCAACAAATTAGCTTCTACACCTTTGCACTGTTGCATTTATTCAAGTGTTGTAGTATTCGTTTCTCTTAAATGAAATTCCATTTGTGGATCAAAGGCATCCAAATAGTGTAAGAGAGCTTAACTAGGAGAATTCTTTATTTCATCAAGCATTGAATGGTAAACTTGATTAAGCCTGGCTGAAAAGTGTTGCACTATTTCACCTAGCTATCTTTTCAAATGATCATATTCTTCTAAAATGAGAAAGACATTCCTCTTTATCACCCATTTATTAAGGAAGACTTTCACAAATTGTTTGAAATCACAAATTCTTGCAGCAGAAAATTTTTTGAACCATTCCTTAGCCTTACCTTGCAAGGATAGAGTAAAAATCTTGATACAGACATCATCTTATTCAACCTCAAAAAGGTCAAGTAAATGTTCAAAACCCTAAATGTGTTTTTCAATAGTGATGTTACCATATTCTCCATCAAACCTAGGAAGACATTTGTAATAATTTGCAAGGAAATCATGGAGTATAGGAGGTAAGACAAGAGGCTTGTATCTATCTAGAATTTTAACAGGTGTACGAGTATGTACAAGAACTGAAAAATTGGGCTTAATATTTTGAGGTTCATCAGGTTGAATATGATTATCATAAGTCTCAACAATATGGTCTTGCCCAGGATCAGGAAAAGAGAAGAAATATTTAAAAATAAATCCTATTATGTCTTGGATAAAATTCCAACTTGAATACCTGATTTTTCTAGATTGTCTTGTCATGTTTCAGGTTCTTCCTCCAGTGGAGTCTTTGATTTGGAGTCTCCAGGTAGATGATTCATCCTTCTTGTGTCTAATCAATGTCCACCATCAATAATTAGATTTGGAACTTGATATGCTTTTCTAAAGAACATGAAATGTTCATTCCCCAGTATGGTCTCCACTATGTTAGCACTCTGTAATTTCTTAGGCTGAGGAATAAATTGACAGAGGTAACCACAAAACCACTTTGGAGTATGGGATCTAGCCCTCCTAGACTCAAAGAAGGATCTCTCTATGATATTTAGCTTTGTTTGCTGGGAATTTTAGGCTAGTTATGATAGTACAGGGATTGGTTTTTTTGAGTTGTTGGTTGGAACAGGGAAAATGGGCCATTGGAAAATGGAGTCACAGTTTTGAATTGATCAAATACAAGGTTAACATGCTAATATTGCATGGAAGGGTAGTAAAATTGTTGGATCTATTCAGATTAAATGAAATGAATAAGAGGGAAAAGAGAGGAAATTCCACTAAGCAGAGGAGCAATTAAGAATTCCTTCACTCAGCTTCAAATGAAAACATACAAATCATTAAAAAACCAGAGACAAAGTGTATAAAATAAATTTTGTTCTTTTGAATTTCTTTTAATGATTGGAATTGGAAATAAATGAAATGATTGCAGAGCATAAGAAAACCTTTGACAAAGAGAGAAAGACATCACCAACAATCTAACACAAGAATCCTACAATGTTGCATTGTATACCTGAAAATATGATCAATGGTGTTTCTGTGGGTTGCCTTACAATATTGATCTTATCCTACTAATAGGGCCCAACCCGTGATACTTCGAAATGGGAAGTATTTATAAGTTATTTACAAAGATCCTGTCATAAATGAACAAGATTTATTTTAGGAAAATCTAAACTAATTGTTACAAAAATAGAAAATCAAAATAATTTCTGCCAAGAAATCTGGATAGGTTATAGTAAATCTTGAGCTGTTGAGGTTGTTTTGTACATTAGATGGTACATATGTCACCTCTTTATAATGATTTCCTGCAAAATTATCAAGCATTTAAATATGGAATTTGTTATCGCTTGCTAGTCTTTTGCTGCAAATATCTCAATGTGATCTGCTTATTATTCCTTGAACTTTTCCATGTGTCTCTTCGAATAACTTCATCAGGAGAAAATATTACAGTGGAAGGTGGGTGATGGCGGTGACAACTTATCTCAATGCAGGTTCATTATGGGACAGTTGACGATCAATGATCATGTGGGAAAATGTGATTGGCTATGAATAGGATGACACAGTGACAGGTGTGGGAAGTAGCGTCGAGAAGGTGACGTGTAGTGAGAGCGGGGAAGTAGATGTGAGGGTGTAAGCGATAAGGATAGGCAGAGAGGTTGATGGTATTGGGAATGAGGGGACAGGTGGTATGTGGTGAGAGGGGAAATATAAGTGGGAGGTGACATGTAGGGAGAGTAGTCAGAGAGGTGATGTGACAGGCGAGATGGTGAGCTGTAGAGTGAGTGGAGGACATGTGTCGAGTAAGGAGAGGAGGATTTTAGGTGGGGGAGTGGCAATATCGAAGTCAGGGGGTAAGTGGTATTTTGGAGCGGGAGGTAGGAGATAAGAGAAAATACAAACGGGGGATCCGAAATGCTGAGGAGGCGCCACGTTAGGTGGGGGAAAACCACTTTTTGGAGCCTCCCCACCGTTAAAGGAAACAAAGTCGGGGGGGGGTTCCGAAATGCATTGAGGACCGTCGATCTGGGCGATGGGGACTTGTGTGGGATTTAACACTACAATACAAAAATATTGTCCACGTGCGACCCTAGGATAAAAATTATGCTCTGGGTAGTGCTAAGCTTGTTTTTTTTTCCATTTTAGACTATAATTTTATTTTCCAATTCTAAATTAACCAAATTTGATTAACTTAAGGTGTATTTTGAAATGAAACACCCTGCTTATGTTTTTATTCCTTTTTCCATTGGGAAATTATTTTCAGAATGAAATATCATTTACCACATAGAATCATTAAATGAATAAATTTCAATCACCATCTATTCTTATGAAATATAGGACTCTAACACTCTGGAGGAGGTTCGCGCCCAATAGACTAGTGGCACAATTTTCAATGTAGGTGGAGTGATTAATGAAGGCCATAGGAACTCTTTGCGAGGCAGAGAGCCCAACAAGGGCCTGAACGGTGAGTTTTTTCATTTGAGATGAATTTGCAGTATATTTTTCACTAGTCCTCGCCAAAAGTCCATTGGTGATGTCTTTTTTTGCATATGGGAAACACATCTGAAGGCCATTTTCATACTTGAGGTATAATGATGTATTTATGCCAATTTTATTACTGGGAATAATATATAGCCTCTCCACTTTGAAGCAGGGCCCAGAGATGTAGTCCATGTTGGACGAACTTTGTTATCATGTCTTGTGTTCTTGCTCTTATTCTCATATTTTCTCCGTGATTATATCCTCTTTAAGTATGTTTCACATAAGATTTTAATTCATTTTCTTAATGTAATTCATGTAATGTCATTGAAGTAAAGATCCCAGATCAAGGCATGTGTGGCTCATTTTCTCGCTTAATAGGAGCCAGAGGAACCGAACGGATGAAATTTCTTATCTATAGGGAGTGATGGGATTTCAGGTATATTCTTCACACACCCTTTCGCTTCTTTTCTACCTAATTCCTATTGTAGAAACACATGTATTCGAAAATGTCAAAACCTGGCCGAAACCTTTCCCTTATGGAGTCTTCAATGGATTCCAATTCGCGAAGATTGCCCACCACTGTGCGAGTATGCTTGCTAGAACCATATTGAGGGAAAATACCCAAAGGAGTAAGGGAATATGTTGCATCCAGAAAATGAAAGTATCCATCGGATCTATACCGTCGAAATGGTAAGGTTCGAATTCGTCATCGCACACCGTAGTGATAATTCATGCACATATCCCGGTAGAGGCTTCATACAACTTATTTTTCCACCTTTCCATGGCATCCTCTGCATCATTATCATAGAACTTCACACTTCTCCAACTCAACTCCCCATCTGACATCTTTGGTGGGATTGATATAATATTCTCTATACTTAGTGATTTGATAGATGTTTTCAATAATGGAGATTTATGCATCCTCATTCACGAGCTCATTATATTTGTCACCTTCGTTTGGATCCAATGGTGCAATCATGAAAAGGGTGTCCATCTCAAATGACATCTTTCACTTCTTCAAAGTTAACACAACATTGTTGTCGAATTCCCAATCAATACCAAGTAGGTAAAGGTAGGGATCTGAGTCATCCATGATTTCAATCACCTCAAAATCTTCCTTAGTCTTCACCACTTTTATGTTCACTTTGACCTATTCCATCTGCCCTATATGATATATTCTATATTTATTCGCTATCTGAAGTTGAATGGGGGACAACACCAAGTTTGGTTTACCCATCAATTCCCCGGATTTCTTCGGCAAGTTGTTCACATCATATCCCAGATCTAACATGACACCATCCATCTCATATAATTTGAGTTTAGTTGTCATCTTGAACTCTCTTCCTGTGCACTTATGTTTACTGACCTGAAACACATCCCTCTCTGGAAGTGGGGATGATATATCTATATCTCCCTTCTTCGCCCATGTAGGATGGTAACACATGTGTCAAATTTCTTGCATCATTTGGATCATTTAGCAGCTTCAAACAACATTGCAAGAAATTACTTAGTTGATATCCGACTTGTTCTGCACGAACCATGTCACATAATGTGTCTTCTCATGTCATGCACTTCAATTCTTCATGCATGTGCTCCTTGATTTCCCTTTGTTCAACTTGTCATAAGTATTCTTTCTTGCGGGCTTCTTCCAACTACCTTTGTGTCATGCATTGTATCTTCTCGTGCACATGGGATTCCTCCAAATACTTATGTGTGACATGTTGCAATTCTTCACGGGCTCAATCCTCCTCCAGTGATCTGTTCGTGGAATGTTGTACCTCCTCATGTACCCCCAAGCCTCTTCTAGTGACCTTTTTGTTTCACATTGCATCCCTTCTCACACACTTTTTGCCTCTAGGGTTCTCTACGCATTGCACAAGAACTGCTTCTGTTGTGCAACATGAAACCCAAGAGGAGGTTTCATGACCTTTCTAATACTCATATCCGTTCGTTGGCCCAAACTTTCTTCACATTCTAAGTCCACTCCTGTCTTCACTCTGCCTCTGGTTTTCACTCACACATCAACTTCCTCATTCTTCTTTTGATTCCCGCATGGATCTGCAGTTACCATGTTGAAGTGTTCCTTCTTCTCTTCCCACTTTTTCAACAAGTCAGGAAAATCCTATATGACATGCTCAGTACTATAGTAGTACCCACATAGCCCATGTAGTTTAGTGTAAAATATCGATACATGACTTATCTCGCCACAATTAAAACAAGTGGGTGGTCTTCCTCCACCTCCTCCATATCCTTTTCCTTAACCACATCCATATCCACCCCTGGTACCTCCTTGGTAGCCACCTCTCTTAGAACCTTCACGATCACCCCCTTTATACTCTTCCTAGTCCTGAAAGACATCACAGGTGTGGTCCTGCATCAACTAAAGTGACTGACAGTTGTTCACATTGTGCCCTGTAGATTTGCAGAATTCACAGAACAAATTATGGTGAGTCTTCTGATATTTATTCAGTGTTGGGAATTGAGGTGGTATATGTCCTCATTGTCTACAAATCTTACACAATTCTGTCCGAGACCTATTCATAAATGGATTCATTGCACCCACTGTCAGATAATTTCCCAATGTAGGAAATTTGTCCCTGCGATGACCTTCTAATCAACATGTAGTACACCATATGTGTTCGTGCACCATATTCTCCTTCACCATATCTTGAAACTACATGGTCAAGTTTGTGAGATGGGATTACACTTGTGCCAATCCTACCGATGCTTCTCCCCCTCCTAATGTAGCCTCTAGGAACATCACAATCTCCACCACTTTTTCCTGAGTGGTCACCTTATATTAGGTAATAAGAACTCAAATATGGGGGAGAAGCTTCATAATGAACCATTCTATGTGTTGAACGTCCTAGATATAGAATGTTAGCCTATCTAACAAGATCTTGAACCATTGGTTAGAATTCCACATCGTGTCTCCAAGTTGTTGCTTGATCTCCTTAATATCCATAATGCATTGATATTATGACTTAGGATTTTGGAACTCCTTAAGCATGCCTCTCTTAATTTCTGTCAGGGACCTTGTCTCTCTAGCTGACGTAGTTTCCTTTTACTTCATATACCATGTCAGGGATTTATCCCTAAAAGTGGTCTCTACCTATGCAATCTTTTATGCTTATTTTGTGATCCTCTTCGCAGACCATATAGCTTCACACGTAAACCAATGTTGCTTCGCATCATCCTTACCCATCCCATGGAACACATGTAGCCTCAAATTTGTATTTTGATTCACCATTCTCAATCTAGGATTTTGTCCTCTTGACTACGTGCTCATTGTTTGGGATATCGGTACTAATAATCTCCCTTGCGAAGTATTTCTTAATTTGTCCCCTTCTTCACTCATATCGTCTTCCCTTTATTCTCCTACTCCTTGTTCTAGTCCTATCGTCGCAATGTTTGTTGTTCTTTTTTCTTGGTTACAAATGCACAAGGGGGTTGGTTCAAAGGGTGGGTACCTCCATCTTCTCCCATCATTTATTGTTAGGGAACCCAGATATTTTTCTACCTACAACTGCGCAAGACCATATACTATTGCTAACTCCTCTACCCTGCCTCATGGGGGACCTTCATCATCCTCTCCTACTTCTGCACCTCTACTTTGCACTTTATATTCCTTTGAAGTTGCAACATCTCACAATAGCCAAAGGGGTCAAACTTTGTCTTCTCTACCCCTACTACCACTACTTTTGTTATCTTCCCTGGATACCCTACTCCTAATGTGATGCCTCTTTGTCGACCTATCTTCGTCTATGCTCCTCTCTCGCACAATAATATCTTCTGTAGTTCCTCCTGGTGAGGTATCCTTCATCTTCATTATGGGTCTGACCCCTCATCTTACACCCCTTTCTACCTTCTTTTCGCTCCTCTATTTTTCTTTTCTTATTAACTCAACTCTTCTTGCATATCTTTTGACTCTTTCTCTCCTCTACTCCTCTGGGTCCGACTCTTTCTCTCCTCTACTCCTCTGGGTCCATTCTTTCCCTCACTTCAACTTAGAATTTTTTTGATCCTCTCAGTGGATCCATCTCCTCTCTATATATATTTYCCCCCTTATTTTAATCGCCCCCTCCAGYGCTAGTGGATTCTACTCAACCATCATATCGGGCTCTTTGCGAATCAACCCTTTCTCCACAAACAACATCTTGATCCATAGTGGGATTTATTCTAGCATCCTTTTTCGAGGACATTCAACAAACTTTATTTTATCCTCGCTAAARTAATCACTGTATTSTAAATCAAAATCAATAATATACCCTTCCTTCACMCAAGAAAACCAGAATTCAATTCCTCAAGCCCACTTATTGTCCAATTCCTTCAGCTTCTTGTCGAGAAAAATCATCTTCTTTTGTAGTTAACCAACCTTTTATTTCCTCCCGATATGGATACCTCCTCATTCTTTCCCCTCATCATGCAATGAAAACCTTCAGGTCTCAACAAAATAACCATTTGTTGTCTTGCTTGCGTGCATCCTTTATAATGCTGGGGGGTTGATGATCCAAGGTTCATCCATAGTTGACCAAACAAACCCCAAGGCATCAAAATATCAATCCTCAATCTAGGAATGAAGAAGGTCTCACTCGAGATGCCATGAGAATCAGAAAGAACATCTGGTCTTGTGTCGATGATGAATGATAAAGCTACATAGGGAATCCATTGAGGCTCACATTCACACATTCCATTACAATGCATTAAGATATTAAAAACATGCAACATTACCACATTCATCCATTGAACACATAATCAACACAATAAATGATAGGAATAACAACATCTTATATTATTTCCATTCAAACAATGGAATACAAGGACCAAGGGACTCATATTTCATCAGGAACAACACCTTACACTATCATTCATTCTATTAGTAATGAATTACAAGGTGCCATGCGCTTTCTATCGAACTCTTCCCATAGTACTACACTAACTCTATTACAAACTTCTTAAGAAATTTGTTCCAGCCACATACAAAACTAGACTCACAACAACACCCATGAAAAAACTAGCCAGACCCATTTCTCTTCTCTTCTTTGTTGCAAACCTCAAACTCTTTGAATTCTAAACCCAAAGAACCCCTCTTTGTAACCTCAAAATCTCAGAATTCTTAACCCAAAGAACCCCTCTCTATGTCTTCGTTGCTCCTTTTTCTTTCCTTCTCTGCTTTGGCGCTTTGTCACTTTTTCCTCTACTCCACTTGATTTGTTGACTGTCGACCCCACTTGCTTCTACCACTGACATGAAGACCGCATAGCCTCTTTGGGTTCATGGAAATCTTAACTAACTTTCCAACTCATCCCTTAACTACTCCACGATCTCCCATGCTTCCCGAGTTAATTGTTTGGGAAGATTCTTGAAGATCATCTTTTTGATGCGATGTGCATGCAATATTTTCTTGATTCCTGATGCACATTGTCAAAATTTCACTGGCATGTGTTCCTTATTTCATCCATCATGTAACTTCTGATGTGCATGCAAAATTGTAGTGTGCGCAAAACTATTCTTGTGTGCACGTGAAATCTTTACCCCAAAAATTTGGGTTCCAACACACACCCTATCCTACATAAGAAATTAAATCAAGAATAAAACTTAATGATTGGTGTTCATGACCTGTTGGAACTTCCCATAGTGTTATACCTTTAATTTTGACCTTAAAAAACTCTTGTTGAAAATAACATCAAAACTAGGTTCTTAGATAAAGATTGCAAATCATATTTTTGTCGAAGGAAATATATTCATGTATTACTCAAGAAATCATCTATTAAGGGGACATAATATAGAGATTTACCTAATATATCAGATTTATATCATTGATAATATATCCATGTATTCCTTGAGAAATCATCTATAAATGAGACATAGTATATATATTTACCAAGTGATGGAACAAGCACAGGGCCAAACACATCACTATGTATTAACTACAAAATTATTTTTTCTCTTTTAGAACTAGTAGGGAATTTCACCCAATTTTGTTGATCATAAACAAAATGTTCATATAAATCAAAATCTAAGTAGAAATTATAACTTCATTCAATGATACCTTTATTATGCGAAAGTCAAAGACCCTTCTCTCCAATATGATACATTTATTATGCCAAAGTCAAAGACCCTTCTCTCCAATATGTCCCAATCTTTGTAGTTAATACATAATGTAATAAAGGACAATAGGAGTCTTCTCTATTCCGTTGCTCACCTTAGGAACAATGGAACTATTACACCCATTAATCACAACGATTCTCAACAACTTGTACAATTTTCCAAACCATACTCCTCTTGTCAAAATCATTGATCCTTGAACCACCTTACATGCCTCCTTTTCAAATATTGTCTGCACAACCACATCACTCATCTTACTCACAAATATCGGGTTTTTGGCCAACCCTAGAATATGCAGAACTCTAGGGAGGATTTTAACCCATCCATATTTAAGAATCATATTAACCCTTCCACGTCCTATGATCTTTGATCTCAATTCATATCTTAAGAGGACATCAACTCCATCATACTTTTCATACTAACAAAAACACTCCCTATGGGGAGTCATATGAAAAGAAGCACATGAGTTTATCAACCATGAATTATGATTTAAGTGTGTACCTGTAGATGCCAAGTACACATACCCTCCTTCTTCTAAGTAGGTCTTCTCTTTTGTGGAAGGAGCATCATCAGATCCCTTAATTTTATCAATATTTTTAGATCTACAATATTTCTTCATGTGCCCAAATTTATTACATTTCTAACATTTCCTTATAAATTTTCCTCGAGATTTAGATCTCCGTCTAGAATTTGATTTGTCCCTAGACTTATTTTTATTTCTATCCTAGGAACAATCTCTTATAAACAGGGAATCCCCTTGGTTATATTCTCTATGGATTTTCACCTCATTTCTTTCGATAATAAGGATGCAACTACATTCTCAAACTTTGATGTAGATTGAGTAGTACTCCTAATAGCTACAATCAGATCATCCTATGAATTTGGTAAAGAACATAACAAAGAAATACACTTATGTTCTATAGATATATTAATATCAATAGAGTCTCATTGAATTACCAAAATGTTAAATACATTAAGGCATTCTTCTATAAAGTCACCATCATTCATCCTAAGGAGGTATAGTGAGTGTCTTTTGAAAAAATAATTTGTTTACCATGTATTTTGACCAATACAAATCCCTGAGTACTTCTCCTATTTCTCCTTACTATTGACTTCTCATAATACATTCAATAGACTGAATTTGAAAGGTATGCCCAAATATTACTCTTCACTTTCCTATCCGAATTTTCCAAGTCTTATTTTTCCATACCCATGGGTTTGTTTCCAAACAAAATGACATGATGATCACTATCCACAAGAAGATCTTCCATCTTCAACTTCCATGACTCTTCGACCATTAAATTTCTCAATCTCTATTCTTGAATTGCTTTCCATTTTCCTTCACACAATATTCACTTACACAAAGCTCACACTAAAGAACATGTTTATCACCAACCCAATACAACCTTGCTCTTCAAAATAGAGCTAAACCCCACCAACAAATTGATCCAGGTGGATATTGGTGGCCACCCACCTATTCCAACTGGCTCCTCGTGTCCGTTTTTGTTCAGCACATCCTTCTGTACTGCTTTATAATTGTGAGTTCTGCACTTATGGGGATGTATGAAGCCCCACACATTCTCCAGGTGGATACGGGTGGCCTCTTGCCTAATCCAAGTGGCTTATTTTGTATGTTTCCATGTCAACACATATTGATGTACTTCCAGGGCTATTTTAGGGCCCTAAACATTGTTCTTTTTGGCTCACCACAGTCAAACTGTAGACAAAGTTAGATTTTGATGGCGGAATGTGTAGTTCTCTGAAAGACCTTTCCAACGGGCTATCACGCACCTAAAACAGAGGTTGTGTGCAAAAGTTATGACCCTAGGAAGTTGAGGTACCAAATTACACCAACTTACCATAGGGCCCACATGACTTTTGGCGTTTCATCTTCTAGTGTTAGGTTTTTGAATTTATAGGGTTTTGGTATTCATGAGTAATATGAAAAGGGCCTCTAGAGCCTCATTGTAATCCATTCTACTCAGACAGATGTGCGTAGCAGTTACATCTCTTCTCAGAGATAACTACCACCATTCGAGCAAGTTTCAGTTCTGCAATTTTACAGTTTCATCCTATTTCATTATTTAATAGAAGATATTGTTCACTGAATAATTTTTTTATTCTTCCTATCTCTATGTTTATTGTATTCGGTCTGTTAATCAGTTCATTTTTCTCCTAAGTCTGGATCACAAAGGCATCCCCTTGAAGCTGATAAACTCACTTTAATACCAAATGAACATATTGGTAAACATTTTTAAGAGAAACATTTCTAACATAATCTTAGAACAAAAGAAACATTAGCACATTTACACACTATACACAAGATTTACCCTAGAAACCCTTAACTAGGAAAACCAGTCTAAATCTGAGCCACACTTACGTATCTCTTTATATTTACTTAACTATTCACAATACACTATTTAGGTATTCTGCAATATCTTCTAAAAGGATTGCGTCGTTAATCCCTTAGGCAAGTTTAAAGTATAAAATCACCAACCAATGCAAGACTAATAAAAACAACTTGAACATGGCTAATGAAAAAGTATCCCAAAGTCAACTTGACCATAAATGAGTTTAACCCCATGCTAATGAAAAATCACCCACATATTTAATGGTCCATTTGGTCCATTGTATTAATTGCGTTGAACCTCGTTAAGATGTTATTCTCTCTTTACCTTTGTCTCACATTCCACCTTTTGAATGGGAATGAGAATATGCCATGGATTTATGACATTCTAAATATTGACGAGATTATGAAAAAACGTTAGGAATAAAATTAGTAATCCTTTAATTGCACTCCATCTTCATAGTAAAAAGTGAGGAATTTCTCCTAAAGTATGAACTTTTATTGTTGTATAAGTAAGAATGATCCTCCACCGCCCATGAAAGGAAGGTATAATAAAATAATAGAGTCAAAGTATAAAATATGGTTTTACCATCAAGTTTTTTTATTTTTAATTATTTATATTTTGGGTGGAGTTTTAATTATATTTTTAAAAATTTATTGAAAAATAAAGAATAAATAAAATTAAAGTGAAAAATATTTTTAAGTAAGAGGTTAAATTGTAATTAAGGATGTTATCTAATATCATGTATGAAATTAAAGATATATGTTATTAGAAAACATATGATTTATTGTAGGCAATTTCACCGATGACTATAATAGATATTGACTTTCTTGCATATACTATCTAGTCTAAAATGACCTTTTAATCCTAGAGTATGATCTTAAATTGCTTATGATAAGCTAAGAGATCGTCCTCTTAGGACATTGGTGGAGTGGAAGTCTACCCCCTTAAGAACCACCAACTAATTATTTCAGGTGACTAAGTTTTGTTTGCACATAATTATGTAATTGCACATCAGGGTATTTAGATTATATCAATAGAGGTTAGGCTAGTATCCATGAGTATTATATGATTTTTCTTGCTTTGAAAAAGAAAAAATTAAAAAAATTAAAAATTAGAAAATTGTCAATTGAGAATAACTCAAGTGATATTTTAAGTGAGTTTAAAGAATCCTTTGTTTTATAAATAAAATGATCTCATAAATCAATTTAGTATTTGGTTAAGTCATAATATTAAAAATAAATAATTATTATTAAAAAAATCTATTTATAAATCTCTTACAATCAAATCAAATTGTTGTGCAAAATAAATCTCTTATTCCACAAATAAAAAAATCACATATATTAATTTAATATTTAACTATGTTATAATTTTCAATTCAATTAAATTATTATTATTAATAAAAAAGCCCACTTGAAAATAAAGTTAAAATACCAAATCAAATTGTTGTGCAAAATAAATCTCTTATTCCACAAATAAAAAAATCACATATATTAATTTAATATTTAACTATGTTATAACTTTCAATTCAATTAAATTATTATTATTAATAAAAAAGCCCACTTGAAAATAAAGTTAAAATACCTGAAAACTTATGATAATAAGAAAGAAAAAGACAATAAAAAAAATAGCAAATGACAATGTATTTAGATAATCCACCCTAGCAAAGGACCACGTAATTAGATAATCCACCACCAACTAATCTCAATTGAAATAAATTATATAAAATTTTCAAATTTTTAAAATTAAAATTTTTACTGAATTCACAGTTTTAAAACTATAAAAAAAAAAATTAAATATTTCAAATTTATGTTATAACTTTCAATTAAATAAAATTATTATTATTAATGAAAAAACCCACTTGAAAATAAAGTTAAAATACCTAAAAACTTATGATAATAAGAAAGAAAAAGACAATAAAAAAAACTAGCAAATGACAATGTATTCAGATAATCCACCATAGCAAAGGACCATGTAATTAGATAATCCACCACCAACTAATCTCAATGGAAATAAATTATATAAAATTTTCAAATTTTTAAAATTAAAAAATTCACAATTTTAAAACTATATAAAAAAAACGAAATGTTTTAAAACTATATAAAAAAAAACGAAATGTTTCAAATTTTTAAAATTAAAAAGTTTAATGAATTCACATTTTTAAAACTATAAAAAAATACCAAATGTTTAATTCCTTTAAACTATTAGGAAAAAATTATGCTAATTTGTGTTTTTCTCGTTGGTGTTTTGTTTAATACAATGCTCAAACTTTGAGTATTTATTTTTTTAATTATACCCAAGGCAATTTTTTTTTAGGGATGGTTCTCTCCCTGCCTTCATTGTCTCTCACTGCCCACTTGCAGCTCACCACCTGACCTCTTTTAACGTTGAATTACAACTTACCACGTCCCTTGCCCTCAAGCACTGATTAGGGTGTACTTGTATAAGGATTTCCTCTTAATCAAGGTTTTTTATTTCCCGTTTGTATTGAGAATGAAGTGTATACAATCATTTTGAACGATTTATAGGGTGGAAGAATATTAGAGAAAACATAAGTGTAATCTTTTTTATTCTTTAAAGAAAACATATAACATAATCTATTTTAATTATTATGAATCTAATAATATTCTCAAAATTAAGTTAAATTAAGTTAAGCAACATTTTTGTATTCTATAATTAATGAATAAATAAAACCCTAATAAAATAATAAATCCAATCTAATTAATAAATCTCATTTTTGTATTTTTCTTAGTCACTTAAGCTACTCCCAATTGACAATTTTCTAATTTTTAGTTTTTTCCATTTATTCTTTTTTTTTTTTAAAGTAGGAAAAATCCTATAATATTCAAGGATGTTAGCCTAACCTTTATTGATATAATATGAATACCCTGACATGCAATTACATAATTATGTGCAAACAAAACCTAGCCACGTGAAATAACTAGTTGGTGGTTCGTAAGGGGGTAGACTTCCACTCTAACCAATGCCTTTTTGTCTTGGGCCATTAACCTGTTTCCTTATGTCCGAGGAAGACGATCTCGTAGCTTATCAGAAGTAGTTTAAGGTCATACTCTAGGACTAAAATACCATTTTAGTTTAGATATTATATGCAAGAAAGCCAATATCTCTTATAGTCATCACTTAGATGCCTACAATGTGATCATGTAATTTCTAATAACATCTATCTTTAATTCCATACATGGTACTAATACTATCATTGATTACAATTTAACCCCTTAAAAATATTTTTCACTCTAATCTGATTTATTCTTTATTTTTCAATATGTTTTAAAAAATCTAATTAAAACTCCACCCAAAACATTAATAATTAAAAATAAAAAACTTTATGGTAAAACCATATTTTTGACTTTGACAGAATTTGAAACAACCAAAAGATAGCATAAAATTTCCTTTAAAGAAATTGAAAATCATAGAAACCTGGAGAGTCGTAGCCATGACCACCAAGACTATTAAATAGAAAAATGATCTCAATGCCATTGCCACTCCCTGTTTGCAACATTTCTTTCATGTGTTAGCTGAGAATACTCTCTGACCATTTGTCCTTTAAAACTCTTGGGCTACCACAACATGGTTGGTTCCAACCGAACATGTGACCATATGCAGATGGCCCCATAACAACTTTTCTTCACCAGGCTTCTCTCCTAAAAGTTAGAGAGCATTCACAACCAAGGTGGTGGCCAATGGAATCCCTTTATGGTGTTCGATGGCTGACGTAGTGTCCCTTTATTTATCCAATGGATGGAGTGACTTGACATGTATAGGGTGCTTGTGACACTTGGGATGATTTTGGTTTAGTCCATGCCATGTGTAATGATTAATTTTCACTGGCTTGTTGCATTAGATCAAATGATAACACACTTTGATAATACATACAAACATTTTTATTAAATGCTACCTTTCCATGTGAAAACAAATGCTAACCAAGAGTTGAATCTCCAACTATTTGTAAATTGGTCCTCTTAACTCTCCAGAACTGGTGAAATGGTCATCCTATCTTAGATCGATTTTGTTTCCTAATTAAGACTAGACACTATCATTGATCCCATAATTTTTTGGGTCATACTTATCACTATATATTTAAAACAAAGACAACAAAGAGAAATAGTAATTCAGACTTGAACTCAAGATTCATGAATCGATGCCTTTGGGTTATACTCATCGCTATATTTTAAAATAGGAATAGTAAAGAGAAAAGGAAATTTGGACTTGAACTCAAGATTCATGAATCAATGCCTCAATGAAAGTCTATGATTTCAATTTATATTGTTTCTAAATGGAGAATTTTAGTCAAGAGTAATAAATTGTGGACCAAATGTTTTATTTTAAGAAGGGGTTTTAATTTTATGAATTTTTTACGACTCTTTGGCCTATATACTTCAAATTTTAGTGACAATTTATGGATTTGGTGTTCAATTAGTTATGTCGAATGTGTCTCTTAAGGGACAAATCACCCTTGTTTTTTGTCACTCAAGACATGACCAACATTTACCTTTGGTATTTGGAAATCCCCTACCACTTATACTTATCCACCTATCTTCATATATCTACTCATGAGTTCCTCTCCATGCAAAAACTTCCTTGCCTTCGTCCACTAACTTGTTGTAGTGTAGATGCAAATCCATTATTGATAGATTATAAAACATTAATATAATATGTAATCTTAAGAACAACCAAGCTTCAATTCTTTATCAATAATCAAACATCTCATACATGTAACGCTAGCCACAACCTTACCATTTAAGGTATGCATGTAAAATAAGAACAATGGCAAACTCACTGCAATGATCTATAGATTTGGAAAATTTTCTATTATTATAAATAAAGGATCAACATTGGTGGCTATGGGCCCCAAAGCCAATGGATTAAATAAATTATTCCACAATATCCAATCTCTTCTTGTTTTGTTAGGTTAGTCGTCTCTGTTCACATTCTAACTCTGAGAAACTAACTAGATGACACACAACTCATTGATTTTCTCCAACAATGTCAATGAAAACGTCTTTTTACAACATTAATTGTTGATTCCACACCCATCATTATATCAATGATTAACCCAAACCCTTTGACACTTACCCATGTTTTGATTTTTTTTACATTGGCATGGTTTTTTAAGATTTACTACATTAAACACCATATATTAAATGTGGGTGATATTAAACATAACCCCTAAATTTCCAAATCATTTTCAACCAATTCTTCTCAAGTGTGTGGAGGCTCTTCAACAATCTAAACTACATATACATGGGTACAGGTAGAGCAAGTTTCATATTTTCCCTACAAACCATGTTATCAATATTCTACATACTAGAAGATGATTGCTTTAAAATGATGTGGGTTTGTCTCTTTGTGGCATTATGATTTAGTCGAAGGTGCTTAGATTCTATCTTCCATAGAAGATTCAAGGGCATTAAATTAGATTTGAATGTAGGAGAATCATCTAACAATCACATGGGTATTAAATGAATTTTAGTTGGAGGGGAATTTTAATGTCAATTTAGACTAAAGATATTGGAGCATTGTCATTGAATGTTCACAAGTAACATGAATGTGTTAAAATCTTGTGGAGAGGCAGTTTGTTATATGAAATGGGGAAACTCTAGTGACCATCAATTATAGAACATGTGCAAGTGAGCAACATATTATTTGATTTTTGTGCACTCTAGCCTAGTGATCACATCTCACCCAATTGTTTTCACTCTCTCATCAAGTTGTACCAGTTACCCATGAAAATGTACCAATACATAAAAATCACCCTCAATTCCTTCTATCGGCACTAGAATTCACTACTGTAGGTGTAAGCCTAATATCCATCATAATTTGAATAATTAAATCAATTTTATGGTCGGTGGATTAGCAAGAAAGAACAAGAAAGAGAGCAACAGACTGTCTGCAGAGACATTCCATTGGGAATGGAGTCATAACATTATGCGGATCAAAGGAAGTCAAGCTTCCTACTAGAAAAAAGGGACATATAATGATGAACAAAAGAATGAAGTAGATAACCTTAAACAAAAATCATGAAAGAAGGCAATAACTGCAAATCCTTTGCAGCTCATGAATCTTCTACCCATGAACAACCATTGATCCTCAATGTATTAAATGCATTCAAGAAAGATGAAAATGGAAAATGGAAAACAAAGAAAAAACAATCTGATAGTAACAACTCTCATGAATATCTAATGGCAGAAATGTTACATTCTGGTATGCCCAATAGGCATACAAATCAGCATACACAGCCAAACTGCCTCAAGCTCTCTCCTAACTCTTTCTAGCTCAAGCCCACCTTTTTGGAGTCTTCTCCCTCATTAAATAGAAAATTACATCAATAATATCTCTAGGAGGTCACATCCTACTCCATGCATTGGATTCTATGCCTTAGAGATATGTGGCAAACAAAAAATCCAACTAATTCCTTGATTCCTAGAAACTGTCTTTTAGAATAAATGCAACTGCAGGCAACTCATTGCATGGATATTTAGTGGAGATGAATCTTAGGTAAAAGTGTCCCTTTGTGTCCAAATGATCTTTGAGAACCCATTCAAACATCCTCATACAGGTGGCAGCCCTCCTACAACTCAGATTTATCATACTGTTAGAGTTTGCAACACAATTTCATGATTTGCTACAAACTTTTCTGTAGGTGATGATTTCAACTTTTCTCCCAAACGATGAATTGGGTTAGGCTGATTTTTGGTGAGAAATTCAATAATATAATGATTCATATCCACAAAAAAAATTAGAAGAACCCATATCGACATTTAAAAGTTATTATGAAAATACGATTAAGTTGGCAGCATAAAGTCAAGTTTGTAGCGCATAGTCAAGTTTGTAGTGCACAGTGAATTTTACAACGCACAGTTGAGTTTGTAGCGCACATATGAGTTTGCAGCGCACAGTGAATATTGCAATGCACATTCGAGTTTGCAATGCACAGTCAAGTTCGCAGTGCATAGTTACAAATGGAAATGAAGATAAGAAATGATAAGTCTTCCTTTTGAAACTGACCCTTGGAGATGTTGGATGATGGCCATGTGCTAAAAAAAATATTAGTGCTAACACCCTCTTAATCCAATATTCCTCCCACCCTACATCCATTTATGATTAAATCATCGAAATATCATTTTTTGGGGTGCGAGACACTACTATTGTTGTCACCCAAGGTTTTGGGTTAGTTGTGCATGCACCACATATCATCATTGCACAAACATACACATTGTTGGCTCACTTGCACACATCCTTCTTAACGTTGGGGGGTTGATGAACCAGGGCTCGTCTAGATTTGACCAAAAAAAACCCCAAGGCCGAGCAAATAAATCCTCATCCAAAGACTAAATAAGGTCTCACCCGAGATTCCATAAGAATCACAAAGACCACATGGTCTTGTGTCAGTGATGAAGGGTTAAATTACATGGGTAATCCACTCGGGATGACATTCATACATTCCATTGCAATATACTTAAATATTACAACATGTAACATTAACACATCCATTCATTGTACACACAATCAACATAATAAATGATAGGAATAGTTTCATCTTGTATTATATCCATTCAAACAGTCACAGACATGGACCAAGAGACTCATCAGTTATCAGAAACAATGCCCTGTTCTCTCATAAATTCTCACAATAGTTAATTACAGGGCGCCATGCACTTTCTCTCAAACTCTACATGTACTACAAAACCAGACTCACAAATAGACTCTTACAAAACATAGCCAGAGTCATCTCTCCATTGAGAGAATTCAGAGTGAACCCACTTAGTGAACAACAATCAACAACCATAACAATAGAAATAGCCACCTCTTATGTGTCGTCATTGCTTCCTTTTTGTTTCCTTCTCTACTCTAGCACCCTGTCACTTTTGAATTTGCTCCACTTACTCTGCTAAATTTCAGTCTCGCATGCTTCTTCCACCCACATGCAACCCACCTAACCTCTTTGGAGTTGTGGAAGTCTTAAATAACTTGCTATCTCATCCATTAATTACTCCATGATCTCTTTTGTTTCTTGAATTAATCATTTGGGGAGATTTTCTAAAGATCATCTTCTTGATTCTGACGTGCATGTAGTATCTTCTTGATTTCTAGTGCGCATAGTGGAACTTATGATTGGTGCATGCCTTATTTCATCCCTTGTGAAATAGTTGTTTTGCGGGAAAAACTATAATGTGCACACACAATATTTACCCCAAAATTTTGGGTGCCAACAGGCCCCCACCACTATTACTTGGCTTGTCCTCGAGCCAATGGCCTCATGGAGTGACTAATGTCATAATTGAGTAAAGAGAAAATCATCAACATTGTATGACCAAAGCATCAAACCAAGTTGTGGTTGCATCTGGGTTTGAGTAAGAGAAAATCATCTATCAAGGATGTAGTTGTATTCAGACACAGGTCTTGGAATGATTTGAGCAATCCTCAAGGTAAGCAATGTCTTTGGGATGCATTTTTGCAAAACATTGAGCTCTTTGTCTTTGGGGGTTTTTGGAGTGGTCAGTGAGACATATTTTTGAAGTGCACCATCCAGAAAACTACTCTCTAACTAAACCAAACTCTACAACTAGAACTTGGCTCAATTACTCAGTGACCTACGAGAAACAAATCCCAAGGGAATGCTCCATCAGTTGAGACTATCGTCATCCCCCTCTCTCATTAAGCTAGCTATAGAGGATGAAATATGTAGACTGCTAAAAACAATGGAGAGGGTAACCCACAGCATTGGGCTACCTTGGGCTATCCACGACGATAGGCACACCAACTCCCAACTCAGAGAGTTGGTATACTATTTCAGCTTCAAAGCACATTTCAGAGAACTGTGTGGTGGTAGGTTGTATAATGTTGGTAAATCGAAGGTTGGGACCCCTGCATAGAATTTGTGTTCGAATTTTCAACTGCCACGAGAACTAGAGTTTCAAATCCTCGACCACCTTCCTGAACTAAGAGTTACACAACCATGATTGTCTATTAGAATTTTCCATAGAGGGGAAACTTGGTTGGAATACTAGAATGTAGACGGAGATCAAAACTATTGAAAAAAACTCGATGGAAATATCTCACTCGACCACTAAAGAGAACATAAGAAAAGAAGGCATGGAGGATCTTTTCGATGGATCGGTAGGTGGGAATGTGTATAAATAAAGTGGGTGATGATTGGAAATGTATGTCGAGATTAGGAAAAGGGTCGGTCGATGTGGATGATTGGAGAAGAACTACAGACCCACTGTTAATTCCCACAAGTTAGTAGATAATGGTTTCAATCTGCCATTCTGGTGATGTGCCTTTTGGAATGTGGTGTCATAACTGATTATCTAACTGGGCCATCCGTGACCTAGACAAACCATATTTCTTGACCTTTTAGTGTGGTGTACCACCAAGTAGCTCAACCTAGTCCCGTGTGAGTCCCTTGTCAAAGCCAACACCTTGTAAACAAGTCATAACTTCACCCAAAACTGGAAATCTTGGGAATCTGCAAATCTGTCAATTTATCCAATCCGTTTATGTGACTGGATGTTCTACCAAAAAGTTTTATTATGACGACTATGTACCTTCCTACCTATTTTACACCCTACTCTTTTCATACCCTACATTAAGTCCAGACTGGATAAGTGTTTCTAAATGCTAGGTGACCCTTGCAGGCCATAATACACCTTCAATTTGCTTCCATTGACAATTCCTTTGAGATTTTTTCCCTCCAAGGTGGCTAGCTTGGATGCATAAACTTCACTTATGTAGACTAGGCGGAAGGGGCCCAACCAACACATACATAACTTACCAGGGTGTTGTAAATATTTGCTATCATATAACTGCACCAGAGAGCTTGGCTACAATTTTTTTTTGTGGATGTTGCAATCATTCCATTCCTTTTGTCTCTTCTTCTAGACCACCTGGATTAATCCTTCCAACATATGATCCTCTTCCAGCTCAATGATTTCATCTAATCATTGTTGAAGTGATCACATTTAATGTTGGTAGCTATAGTAATGTATAGACTAGGAATAATAAATTTGAGTGGAATGACTGATTCTTTGTCATAAACCAACCTGAAGGGGGTATGATTCATTATCCATTTCCAGGTTGTTCGATATGCCCACAAAACTGCAAGTATCCACTAATCTCAGTAGTCACATTGCACATTACAAACTTTGTTAAAGCATGCTCTAAAATATTATTGAAAGCTTCAACCCTACCATTAGCTTGTGGATGATAGGGGGTGCTATTCTGGTGGTGAATCATGAACTCATGAGTGGTTCCTAGATGGTCTTGTTTAGAAAGTGAGAGCTCTGATCACTCATCATCACCTTCAGACACCCAAACCCAATAATCACATTCTCAAAGATGAGTCGCGTCATCGTACCTGTAGTAAAATCCTTAATCAGTGTGGCTTCGACCAATTTGGTCAAATATTTTATGGCTATCATGATATAGCGTGCACATGTTCTGCAAATGGGAGGACTAATGGGCCCCACAAAATCAATGGCCCACTCATCGAATGGCTCCAATACTGTAATGGGAAACACAAGTAGTTCATCTCTTCGCCTAGGCTTCCTGATGTGCTCACAAACATCACACTGCTTACAATACTCCTCGGCATCTGTGAAAAGTGAGGGCCACCAGAGCCCCACATGCAGAACCTTATCCATCATAGCCTTACCATCATTGTGACATCCTCCTGTAACATCCCCAGTCACCAACAGTCTGGGCAATGCCACTACTTAGACACTTCACTTAGCTCTGATACCAATTTGTAACATCCCCAGTCACCAATAGTCCGGGAAATACCACTACTCAGACGCTTCACTTAGCTCTGATACCAATTTCTAACATCCCCGACCATCACAGGATGGGTAATGCTACCGACAAAACCTTAAAGTTATCTATTACTACTATGATCTGTGACAACTCCAACCTTAAACTATTGGGCTATGCTACACAAATATACTTGCGTAAAAACATACACATCCATATAAACATAGAATGATTATTCCACATATATATAACATAATAATGCAGAAATAACAGTAAGCCTACACATGCAACATATACAACATACACAGACAATACTCATCAATTACAACATATGTACCATTACACATCATGTAAATGAACATAAAAGTGGTACTTATCTTTTATTAGAAGACCACCAACTGCGTGCAGACCTTCCACGAACCTCCCAGCCATAGACCATGCTGCTCATTACACTCAGCAATAAGTCACCCCCGAGCTGGGACTAAGCTCTACCCAAGGCAAGGGAATCCTAGACTAGGTTGAGGTTACAAGAAACTGCACAGTGCAACTGGAATCATTCTCTCCAGGAGCCTTCTTACGCCCACTACTCATGGACTCTCATTCCCCATATGCTTGTTCCACCTGGGAGTATACACCTTCACTGTCACATAGCCCATCGGCTGCTTCACCTCCCTCTCAGGGTCTCGACAACATGCCGGATCAAGAATTATCAGAGCTCTGTAGCTAGTGCTGGACTCTCTCTAGGAGAAAACAACTTCCCAGCAAACTCTCTCACCTGGAGAGAGATGCTCATAGGCATGACAACCTGCCTCTTCAACCACAGGCTTGACAACCCTCTTCTTCAACCAGTTTCAACTCAATTCCCGCAAGTTGAGGACAACAACCACTAGTCAATACAACTCAGGAAAACAGAAGGCAACAAACCACACTCAGTCCAAGAATTGCATGGCCACAACAACCCACAGTTACGACACCACACGACTCAGACAAATATGGGATACTCGGACTTCCCCGGAGACATGAATCAATCCGTTGGTTTTCCCATGGTTTTCAAGGTATGTGACCAGGAAACAATGCAGAGGTCGATCATGGAGGTTTTAGGTTCGGACTTCAGATGGAAGAATGGATAGCCTCCAACACCATTTGACTCACGGGTTCCTGGTTCCAAAGATCCATGATGGATGCCCCCGATTCATGGTTAGACAGTGGATGGAGAATGGAAATTGAACCTAGGTGAAGGATGGGAGAATTCCAGAGTGAACCCCCTAACAGGCTAGCTTTCCCAGCTATAACTGCATGTGCCCAAGTCGACACTTGTCTTCCTGCAGCTGCATGCACTCCACTTAGCATACGTTCCTTTTCCAGGAACTTAGGACAACACTTGGTCAATTGACCACCTTAGCCTTTTAGGAAATAATAATAAATTATTATCCCCTTTAGAGGTAAGCCCCCTAGCTTAGCCCCTAGGCCCAAAAACTTAGCCTCCCCCCTTACCCAACCTTGTGGAATCTTAGTCCCCCTTCACTCTTTCTTTGTGGTCGGTCTACACGCAACGATGTTTATATTTTATTAATGATTTTGCATAATTACATATACAAAACAGGATCTTTGCCTTAGCATCCTAGGCTCTCTGGCCTAATCATCACATAAGCCTCTTAGCTTATTATAACACTCGGCTCACCAACCCACAAAACATGTTTACAATTCATAAATACAACTAGGGCTCGTCCTTGGGGATATTACACCTGCAATATCCCCGTGTGCTTCATACAAGATGGGTTCCCCTTCATTCTCTAAGACAAATCTGTGTAGAATGCCATCAACCCCTAGTTTGTATAATTGTCCAACAATTAACTGATAGTCAGCACCGTGGGTCACTAGTTGGCAATGTTGGGCCTGAGTATACCCCATCGGGGCCTATCCTAAAGTGATAAATTCAACGATCTCGACCATTTGATGGGGAATTTCCTCTACTTGAATTTTTTTCACATCAAGGAGTTCATCACCGAGACTCCTACCAACTTCTACGAACTCAATCCTTGATAGATGATCTGGTCCGACATTATATTTTATCAATTTGACAACTACCTCGAATTAAAATTCTTAAAAGAGTAACAACCATGATAGATTATCCTCCCCAACACTGAATTTTTGACCAAATACTTGAGCGTTGAATGATCAATAGATAATTTAAAAGGGGTTCCCAGTAAGTAGTGTTGAAATTTATGCAAGGCATATACCATAACGAGGCCCTCACACTCATGCATTGTAAAATTATTTTCAGAATCAGGCAATTTGGAACTGTAAAAGTATATCAGTGGATCAATATTCCCTTCGCCAAGATTTTCAAGAATTGCGCCCAATGCAGTTGATGAAGAATCTACATGAACATCAAAGATCTTGGACCAGTCGGGGAAGACTAGAATCAACACATTGGCTAGCTTCTCCTCCAAAGTATCCAATGCTTCCTAGCATTCCTATATCCATATGTACTTTGTGTCTTTTCACAATAGCTTCTCTAGTGGTGTATCATTCTTTGCATAATTTTTAATAAATCGACAATAATATCCTGTATGAACCAAGGTGGCATGCAACTTGCGGAGTAAAGTGGGGGCCACCATATTCAGTATGCAAACAATTTTTTATTGGTCTACTAACAATCCATCCTTACAAATGACATGCCCAAACAGTGTCCCAAACATTTTATAGAATATGAACTTCTTTAAATTTAGTGATATCTAGAGCTAGTGACACATGTCTAACATCAAGCAGAGGGATTGCATGTGCTATTTGAGTGAATACCATCCATTCATCCAAGTAGACCTCCAGGAACTTATGGATAAATTCTTTGAATGCTGCAACCACTATCCTAGAAAATATTGTGGGTGGCTTTTTCAGCCCAAAAGGCATCAATACATAAGCAAAGCAGACCCACTCTGTCACAAATGTGGTCTTGGCTTGATATTCCTTGATGGTACAAACCTGATGATATCCTAAAAATCCATCTGTAAAGGAAGATGCCTCTTATCCTCTGACATTCTCTAGAACCTCATCTATAAAAGGAGTAGGGAATGCATGCACGTGACATTAATGATTCACAAGTCAACACAAATTCAAATATCTTCCATTTTCTTTGGCTGCACCACTGTTGGAATAATCCAATATAACTCCTCCATAGGAACAATATTGATCCGAACATCCAACATATGATCCAACTCCTTGCACACTTTTTCCTTATATTTTGGGTTCAAGAGGTAGGGAATTCTCTTAATAGGTTTATCATCTGGCTTGAGTTGAATTTTCATGGCCCCAAGGGAACTGATGATCCCCATCATCTTCGAGAAGCTATAGAGGAAAAAATCCTCATATTCCTTGAGCATATATACCACTTGGGTGATGGTCTCCTTATCCCAACAACCTCTAATGATAGCCATTTTTGGCGCTTCTCCAATTCTAATACTATGCTTATTTTTGTCTTAATTGCATGACCATAGTCCTGTGCAACCATCTCTGTCGATTTTCCTTCCATTGCACGATCGCCCTCAGATTCTTTTATCTGTATGCCTCTTGGTTACTCTTCATCAATATCATCCACTTCAACCTTCCAACAATGCACAAGATCTTTTAATTTTTCCACAAACTGATGATACGAGCAAACAAATTTCGATGTGACCTCCTTCGGTTGGTGGTGAAAGATGAAGTTTTTGATCTGGAGGAGTGCCTCCTTCTATGTAGGGGATTCAACTATGAAGATGAACATTATAAAAAATTGTGCACTTACATGAACCCAATCCACTATCTTCCTCTTGATTTCCTCCTAAATATACCATCTCCTTATGACCATATCCATTATATGGACGAACCGGTGGACCCATTGGGTACGAGGGATATTTTTGGTTGTCCAACATCATTCACTGTTACGAATGTGCTCTTGGGATATTGAGTACCCTTATACCAATTGGCTAGTTTGATTTCAGAAATGGGTTAGAATTTTACCTTTACAAATTCAACCACCTGCACCTAGTCCTGTATATTTGCACGATCTATAACCCACTAGCACATAGGTGTTCCTTGTACTACGAAATCCATGGCCTAAACCCTTCGATATTTTGGGATATCTTTCTCCATCTGTAATAAGAATGATTCTACTGTCCTTATCCCATCAAACCTAGGAGCATCAAATAATTCAAAGCCAATCCATCACACTATATTCATTATCTGAACACATCTCCATGTAGAGACCTCGTACAACTTATGTTTCCACTTCTCCATGGCATCCTATGAATCAATATCATAGGACTTCACGCTTCTCCAACTCAACTCCCCATCCACTATGGGATTGATATAATCCTCCCTACACCCTGTGATCTAGTAGATATTTTCAATAACATATCTATGCACATCCTCATTCACAAGCTCGTTGTATTTGTCACCCTCATTTGGATGTAATGGTACAATTATGCACATGGTGTCTATCTCAAATGATAATAGTATATTCTTCAGATTCAATACAACATTGTTGTCGAAGGCCCAATCAATACCAACTAGGGTAGGGTAGGGATACAAGTCTTCAATTATCTCTATCACTTTAAACTCTAACTTAGTCTTCACCCCTTCTATGTTCACTTCGACCTGCTCCAATCATCGTATAGGATAGATTATATATTGATTTTCCAATTGAAAGTTGAATAGGAGACCATATCAAGTTATTTTTACCCATCAACTCCCAGGATTTCTTCAAAAATATGTTCACATTAGAAACAGATCCAACATGACACCATCCATCCCATAGCTTCTGATTTTAGCTATCGTCTTGAACTCTCTTCCTATGTGCTTTTGTTTACTGACCTGACACACTTCCATTTTTGGTAGGGTGGGATATATACCTATAGCTATCCCTTATTCTCCCATGCAGTTCGATAACATATGTGTCAATTTTCTTGCATCATCAAGATCATTTAACAACTTCAAACAACAACACAATAAGTTACTTACTTGGTCTTTGATTTCTGCTTCACGACCCATGTCACAAAGTGCTTCTTCTCACATCATGTTCTTCATCTCTTCACGCACATGCTCCTTTATTTCCCTATGTTCATCTCATCATAATTATTATTGTCTATGAGCTTATTCCAGTGAACTTTACATCATGTGTTTTATCTCCTTGTGCACACGAGATTCCTCCAAAGACCTATGTGTGGCGCACTACAACTATTCACAGGCTCATGCTTCCTCCAATGAACTATGTGTTTGTACTTCCTCATGGACCCAATATTCTTCAAGTGACCTTTCTGTCGCACACTACAACTCTTCTTGCATTATTTCTTCCTCTAGGGCCCTTTGCACGTTGCATAGAAACTAGGTCTACTATGCAACATCAAAATTAGGAGGATGTTGTGATGTATTTCTAATCTTCCCCTTTGATATTTGGTTTGATATTTCTCCATGCTCAAAGTCCATTCCCATATTTTCTCCACCATGGGTTATTACCATCACATCAAATTCCTCATCCTTCTTATGATTCCCACGTGGCTCTATAGTCACCATGTTGCAGTGTGCCTTCTTCTCTTCCCACTTCTTCAATAAGTTGGGACAATCCTCTATGACATGCTCAGTACTATAAAAATACCCACAGAGAGTGTGCAGTTTAGTACAAAATATCGATACATGGCCTATCTTTCCATAATTAAAACAAGTTGGGGGTGTTCCTTCTCCTCCATATCCTCTTCCTCGACATCATCCATATCCACCTCTAGGATCTCCTTGATATCCACCTCTCTCAGTTCCTCTACGGTCACCAAATTTCTACTCTTCCTGAACCCAAAAGACATCATGGGTGTCGTCCTGCATCAACTAAAGTTACCAAAAATTGTTCACATTGTTCCCCATGGATTTTCATAATTCATAGAATAGAGTATGGTGAGTCTTCTGATATTTTTCTAGTGTTGGGAAGTGGGGTTGTATATTCCCCCACTATCTAATAATCTCATACGATTTTGTATGTGACCTAGTCATAAATGGATTCGGCACACACGTCACCAGATAATTTCTCGATGTAGGACACTCGTCCTTGTGGTGACCTTATGATCAGGAGGTTGTACACCAGACATGCTCACACACCACATTTCCCTTTTCCATATCTTACAACTACATCATCAGGTTGGAAAGGTGGGCCTACACCTACACCAAACCAGTTGATGTTTCTCCTCCTCCTAGTGTATCCTCCAAGTGCATAACAATTTCCACTGCCTATGCCTGAGTTGTCACCTTATGTTGGGTGAGTGACACATAGACATGAGGAAGAAACCCCACAATGAACTATTCTCTATGTTGCATGTCCTAGATATGGAATGCCAGTCAATCCAACAAGATATTGAACCAGTTTTCATGATCCCAGATGGTTTCTCTGAGTTGTTGCTTGATAGCCTTAATCTCTGTAATGCATTGATATTCTGAATTAGGTTTTAGGAACTCCTTAAGAAGATCTATCTTAATTTTTTCTAGGGACCTCATTTATCTCGCGTGCATGCATCCTTCTTAAGATAGAGGGGTTGATGACCCAGTGTTCATCCAGAGTTGACCAACAAAACCCCCAAGGTGTCATCATATCAATCCTTAGCCAAAGACTAAATACGGTCTCACCCATATGTCATGAGAATTACAGAGACCATCTGGTTTTGTGTCGGTGATGAAGGGTTAAATTACATAGGGAATCCACTCGAGATGCCATTCATACATTCCATTACAATAAACTTAAATATTAACAACATGTAACATTAACACATACATTCATTGGACACATAATCAATACTATAGATGACAGGAATAGTTGTAGCTTGTATTATATCCAATCAAATAGTCGCATACATTGACCAAGAGAGTCATCACTTATCAGAAACAATTCCATGTGCTCTCATACATTCTCACAATAGTTAATTAGACTGTTCCTTAGCCATGGGGGGGGGGGGGGGGGNGTTGGGGTGATGCTTGGCATTGCCCCAATCCCCACGGCCAAGGTATGGTCCTAGCATAAGCCCAATAAGTCCATGGGTCAATTGTTTTTACATATGGGTAATTTTTATTTTTTTTTAAATTAGTTTTTATATTCAATGTTGTTTTTTTTAGTTTATTATAATGTAAGAGGCCTAATTTTTTTTTATTTTTTATTTTTATTAAATCTTAATACAGGAAAATGGCAGGAAATAGATTATCTATGAATATATCTGGATCACGAACTACAATAATGGCATCCAAAAATGAAACTGGAACCTCCATGAATGTTAGGAAACAAAATGATAACATAGCACCTGAGCTATCAAAGGCAATGAAGAATGTTAGAGAGTGGAAATCTGTGGAAGGTGAAAAAAAACTAGAATATTCTTGGTTTGTTAAATACAAGCAAGGAAACAGTGGAGATCATATATATTTGTATTGTGTCGAATTACAACATGTGTAAGGAAATTATCAGGCACTTGGCTTGTTATGAGATATATGTTTGGTTCCAACCACATATATTGTTTATGCACTTGTCAAACAGGGAAAAACTTATATCAAGTTTAGATATTGTTTCAAATTGAGAAATTATAAAAAGAATGGATGTTTTTCAGAATTATGTGCATCCATCATTGATTACATTGAGAAAGGAAATGAAGTTTTTTATTTCCATTTTTGTGTCATTTATTATTTTTAGTATCATGGTAATGTTTTAATTTTATTTAACATGAAAATGTTATATTTTATTTTTATAGGATTTTGTTGAACGAATTTCACATATGTTAGTGGGGATTTACTCTACAGAGAATAATATCATGGATGCCATCAACACTTTTCATATTGAAAAAACACAAGAAGGAACGAAAAAGAAACATAAAGTAATGGAGATTGAACCTACAAGAGTAGACAGAGAAGAACATGAAAGAAGAAAGAAAAATCCTCATTCTAGAAATCCTAAATGGGTTACATTTGAAAATGAGGAAACTCCAAATGAATATTTTGTTGAGATTGGTCCCAGTGAAGTTATCACTCCTTGCAAAAAGAACAAACAAGATAAACGCAAAAGAGCGATGGTTGATGATGAGTATATTCCTATTGATTATGAAGAAATCGTTGATTTAGATTAAACACATTTAAATCATAAGAGGAAGAAAACAAATGTTGATAATGTTCAAGAAGCCATCGTTAGCTCAGAGTATTATAGTGAAATTCCTAAAGGTGGTAGAGAAATAATAACACCGAGTGCTGATCTAGAGGATGGTATTATGAAAACAACACAAAATGCCATTCAAAATAGAATCATGACAGAAAAATTAGTTGATGATGTCCACACATTTCAGTTGAATGTGAAACAACTTTATAATCCCACATAAGGGCAGGAAAAATATCAAATTAGAAAATCGCATCACTTGCATATTCACAATTTGAAAGTATTGATTAGGTACAATCCATATGCACATGTGGTTGACTACCTAGTTCTTGTTGACCCAATGGAAGCTCCTACGAGGGAATAATTTGATACATCAAAATGTTTTGACTACAAATATTATGTGATTGGAGGAAATTGTTCTGTAGAGGCTCGAAGAGAATTGATGCAAGAGTATCCCAATAATCCTCTTTTTAAGACAGTCAAATGCATAATTTATGTCCGTTTAACAGATTCAGAAGTAAGTTACTGGCATGGGATCATAACACAGACAATGAGTACAAAATGTCTATGACTTTCATTCAAAGGGTGAGATTTATCCATAATGAATTTTCTAAAATATTTCCTAGGGAGAGATCAAATTTTGATGTTAAGTTTCAGAAGCAATGTTGTATGGAAATAGGATTCCCACTTGATGATGAAAATACAACAGAAAAAATTTGCAAAGGAAGTGATATATTTAGAGCTATGGATATATATTTTCAATTGGGATTTAGAACTTGACAGGTATGGTATTTGATAGATGAGATCTTCACCCTATGGGAAAATATTAGTATAAGAAATCAGAGAGTTAAGAAGGCTAAACCATTGATATGTGGCACAAGTAATACAGGTCTTAACATAAAAAAATCTTCAAGATGATATGACTATAACACCTTGGAGATAAATACAAGGAGTGAAGGATGATAAACTTATCATAACTATATTATCACGTGTTAGGTCGAGAGAATTGTCAATGGAAGAAATGTGTGATGAATTTAAAAACTAAGTTTGTTGAGTAATTTGTATTTATGTTAGGAAAAGAAAAATAATTTTTTCAGTTTAACATTATTTTTGTTTTATTTAGTCACAAGGTGTATATGAAAATACAAGAGGAAATGGTCAATATGTTGAATGAATAAAGTTGGGATGATGTTAAACTCAACTATCCAGATTCAATGTCTTCAACAGTATTAAAACAATTTTTTGTTGCATTCAAAAATGTATGTTGATTTATTACATTCATATTATTCATTTGTAAGTTAATTTATTTATATTTTAATATTTATAGATATATAACTATATGTTTGATTGTTTCATTAAATATGCCAAAGAAGAACACAGATGGAGTACCTGAAACTTTCAAAAGTTTTATTCAAAAAACCAAGTTTGAAAGAGAAAAATGGAGACGTGTTCAAAATGTTCAACTTGATGACACCCTTGATCACTACATTTGGAATGGGCTCGACATTGTTCAATATAAAGTGATATTAGGTGATTGTGACCAAATCGCAAATATTGTTCCTAAAAAAGAATACTCTCTAGTTATTGGGGATATCCCTCATAGTTATAATATCCAGAACATTGGATATGATACTGAGCCTTATACTTACCAAGATTTCAGTAAAGTGGTTATGGGATTTACAGAAGTTACAACATCACCATTTTGGAGATTTCTAGTATTTAATTTAGACACACAACAAGGATTAGTACACTCAAGCTTCAAGGGGAAAGAAAAGACAAGGATGCAGTTTATTTGGTAAGATATTGAAAGTGTATGTTTAGCAATTAAGATTTGAAAACAATTTTATTAATTCACAAGTTAAATGAATTTGCACTTATTTATGTTACAGGCACAAGCCTAATATTCAGAGCTCCAATAGAGAATCATTTAAACGTGATTTTGAGAGTATACATCTTGCAACCTGGACAAAAGATGATTCTTATAATTCTATTCTTGCCAATGCAAAGGATGGAGAGACTCCTAGTAGTATATTGGTATACAATGTTGTGGTTAGAAAGCTTACAATGAGGAAACATATTTGAAAGGAGAGATGGTTAAAATTTATCAAAAACCACAATCATTAATTAATTATCTTAAATAGATACATTTTCAAATGAAGGAGATTGGGTTTTGGATTTGTTCTCGGGTTCAAGTAAGAATTATGATCTAATATTTATGAAATCGTGGTTCAATCTTATATTATTTTTAATTTATGTCTTTTTACAGTGTCTAACTTCATTATTTATTTTGTATTCGGTGACTAGGTACAACATTAGTGTGTTGCCTACTGAAAGGAAGGAATTGCATAGCCATTGAAAGTGACCCAATGCAGTGCAGTTTTATTCAACAAAGAAATATGCTATTCCATCTCTTCCAGATGAAATGCAAGAATTTGGCTTGAGGAAAGGATATTTTAGTGAATTAAAGGTGGAAAAATGGTCAAAGGAACCTCAAGTACCATTAAGAAGAATGATTGGAAAGGATCACTTTGGAGAACTTGCGGATATCAAAGAACCAATGGAAGAACAAAATGACATAATGGAAGCACAAAATGACATCGAAGAAGATGATAATGTGTCTATCGAGAATGATGAATTTGAGATATATGATATTGTTGATTAGTTTAAATATTCCTTTGAAGATGATGCTCAATTTTGCAAATTTTTGATGAGCTATAACGGTTATGTTTTGACTTTCATATTTTAAAATAAGAATAAAGATGTATCTGTTGTTGTTTTGTGATGAATCTTTTTATTGTTTTTGTTTTTCATTTTATTTGCATGTCAATCACTATACATTGGAAAAATTTATTAAATGTTGTCATTTTTTACTTCAAATGTATAAAAATATGAAAGAAAATGATAATTTTTTATAAAATTTTGACTTTTTTTTTATCAATTATGTCCATAAAAATGTTTTATTTGACATGTTCTTTTAAGAAATATGTACCAAAATGTATAGGTTTTTTATTATATATGGCTATAAATGTGTATTGTTTTGCTAAATATTAAAAAATAGTGTTATTTAACTACAATTTTTTTCGATTTATTGAAGTAAAGCTAAACAATGTGTTAAAAATGATGTTTTTTCACTATATTTAAAAAGTATGGAACAATAAATTAATTAAGGAGACAAAATTATATGAAAAATTGTAACTTCAAAAAAGTAAATGCTAAAAAATATTTTTAATATTGAAAGAAGCATGAAAAATGACTAAAAACATCGTTGAATAAAAAAAATGAAAATAGATGAAAAAATAAGCATTTAAAAAAATAATGTGGAAATATTGTGGATTGAAAAATTTAAAATATCGAAAACCACCTAAAACAGAGGGGGGCACCGGTAGCACCATTTTTAAAAAGGGGGTAAAAAATTGGACCCCCCAAAAAACAAGAACTTTGTAGAGTTCTCGTTAAGTTGGTAACCATGTTACACCATCACCAAGGTTGTGGGCAACAATTATTCTGATCTCAACATTCCCCCATTCCTTGGCTTGCACCTAGTGTTCAATGTGGATCTCCTTTGACCATATTTTCCACCATTATTGGACACCTCAAAGATAGCAGAACAATTTTCACTAACAAAAATCAACCCTAAATGCAGGGAAGTCGCTAGAAGAGGATATAGTTTTATTGGGTTGCCAAAGTAGGCCAACTCCTGCACCAAGGCAAGTGGCTCACCTCGGGCCAAATTCAGTAGAAATTTCCTCATTTGATGTGGTAAATAAACACAATGGAGACCATTGCTTCCTAAGGAGGGAGGATTGATCCAAGTGGATATTAGTGGTCACCCACCTATTCCAACTGGCTCATCTTGGCAGTTTTTCAGTTTGGTATTTTTTTCCTAGTTTTTGGGTCCTGAACTTATAGGGTTGTTTTGAGGCCCTAAACAACATTTTTAGGGATCACCACAGTCAAAATGTTGATTGAGTCAAATTTTGGTAGCATAATGTGTATTTTTCGGATAGAAATTTCCAACGGGCTATTGTGCGCCTAAAACGGAGATCATATGCAAAAGTTATGACCCCGGGAAGTTGATGTACCAACTTATCCCAGCGGGGCCCACATGACTGTTGACACTTCATCTCCTAGGGTTAGGTTTTTGGATGTATAGGGTTTTGGAATTCATTTTAATTGTAAAAAAGATTTCAGAGCCTCATTGTACTCATCTTCTTGTGAATGAGCGCAACTGTCACATCTATTCTTAGAGATAAGCCACCACCATTCTAGCAAGCTTGTTTCAGTATGCATTTTTCAGTTTCAATGTATTTCTTTATTAATAGAAACCTAGTTTTATTGTATCTCTATTATTATTCATTGAATATCTGTGTTAATAATATATATATGTATTCATTTTGTTCTTCTCATTTCCAAGGATTCCGCTTGATTGTTTGTTTGTATTCCCAATCCCCATGCAAATTTAAGATACGCCTTTGCTTCAGGATCATAGATGATTCCTTCCGCACCTAACTCCCCTGGATTTCCTTTTGCAACATCGTCAAAGAAGAGAATACACTTGTGTTTCCTTTGTCTCCAATCTTGAAACTCCATATTTTTAAGTCGCGTCCACCACAATTAATGTGCCTAACATTTAGGAGAGGATTGTTGAGCTCGAGAGGCAGGGAAAATGATCATTTTATCGAGCCATGCTTGCTCACGATTGTCCATAAATGCGACATATTTCATGTATGGAGATTGAGATAAATAGGTATCTATGAGGAGGCTGCAAGTCCCTGTTATAACTAAATCACAAGTACTTTTTAAGATTTGGAAAATCACTTTGTTACATGCAAGCCATATTCCCCACCAAATGAATTTTGGGATAGCTTTCCACATTTGTTGAAAGTTTTTTTTTTTGGTAGCTTCCAACATAATTGTTTTTTCAATGTAGAAACATATCTATCCATTGAGTGGGTAGGATGAAGTAGGAGAGAATCTTAGAGAATAATGATTTCTAGACCTGGACATAGAAATGACAATTAAATAAAATATGTATGGAGGATTCAAAGTTCTCTTTACATAAGACACATTTTGAAGGTCCCAATATTCCTCGCTTCTCGAGATTTTCTATCGTTAGAATTTTATCGTGTGTCATAATATAGGAAAATGCATTAATATTTGGAAGGGAGACCCTTGTCCATATTTGTGACCAAATTATTGATCGAGGAGTATTTGAGGATTCAGGTAGCAAGTATTGATATCCAACATTGATTGTATATGGAAACTTTCCCCAACATCTATCATCCGGGATATCTTTTGAGATTGGGGCATAGTTCACCAATTTGGATATTAAGAGGCAAGTCTGATTGTGAAGAGGCTCTAGGGGTTGAAGAGACTTCCATCCTTTCCATTTACCATCTGGATCCCATATGGACAGATCTGCTAGATTTTTTTATACCCAAGGAGAGACTCCATGTACAAATTTCCTAGAGAGAGGGATTGTTAGATAATGGGGGGTTTCCTAGACTACTGTCCTCCCATATTTGGATTGATTGGCCATTCTGAGGAACCCATGAGATTTTATCTTGGATGAATGAGTCATAGGCCTTTAATAATTTCCATATTGGTGATCCTTTAGTTTCTACTAAGGGTCTGTCAATTCCACGTTGTTGTAGGCCATGCAAGCATTTAACACTAAGGACATATTTCCACCATTCCTTCTTACCAGAAATTAGACTCCAAACAAGTTTATCCCCAAGGGAAATATTGAGTAGGTTGGGATCTCTAATTCCCAACCCACCCACAATCTATTTCTAATTTGACTTTGTTCCAATTAACCAAATGAAATTTTCTGATTTTGGTCTTTCTACCTTCCTACAATAATTTTCAGATTATCCTTGTCAAATTGAGTGAGACACCTTTTGGAGCTAGGAGGGCTTCACATTGATAAATTTCCTGCGAGGAGAGAACCGATTTTATGAGAATAATTTTTCCTGCTGGATTTAACCACCAGTTTCCCCATTGTTGTATTTTGTCTTGCATTTTGGTTAGGATTGGACTTGAGGCCTTCACTGATAATAAACCCGAGGAGATGGGAAATTCAATATATGAAAAATTGGTCCACTGTTCAAAATAGGGGAATCCAATAATTTTAGAGATAGCTTGTAGTTTTTCTTTTTTGATATTCCAACCATATTTTTTACTTTTGAGTATGTTTATATTCCCTCATGAGGTTGATAAAAAGGAGTCAAGAATTACTTTGAAACTTCTTGAAATTATTTTTGAAGCTACCCCGAGCATAATTGTATCATCCATAAATTGAAAATGATTTATCTCCTTGATGTCACATTCAAAAATAACACCTATAATTTTCCCATGTTTTTTTCATGATTCGTCTTTCTACTAATATTTTCTACCATTAGAATATATAGAATAGGAGAAAGGGGGAAGCCTTGACGGAGTCCATGACTGGCTTGAAAAAAGGAACAGGGTCAACCATTTATTAAGGGTGTGATCCAGGGGGAACCAATATAATCTCCAATCCAATCAATAAATTCTTCTACAAATCCAAATTTCTTCAATGTTTCTTTTAGAAAGGAGTTCCTTACCATATCAAAAGCATTATCCATATCAAGCTTAATGGCCATTCCCATGTCCTTCCTATATTTACTACTAGTTATAGATTCTTGCACCAAAATAAGGTTGTCAATTATTTGTCTGTTGGCCATGAATCCTCCCTAGGTCTCTGATATCAGATTTGGGAAAAGGGGTTTTATCCTGTTAGCAATAATTTTTTAGATAATTTTGTAATAAAAATTGGGAAAGGAAATAGGTCGAAACTAAGAAAAAGAGGAGGGGTTTGACTCCTTTAGAATGAGTGCCAAGAAAGTAGAGTTGGCATTCCCCCTATATTTTTTTTTCAGAGTGTATTTTATCATTTTGATAAGATGATATTTAATTTCATCCCAAAAGGCTTGAAAGAAATGAATGGAAAATACGTCTGGCCCTAGGGATTTGTATTTTTCAAGACTCCATATTACCTTTTCTATTTTATCTTCTGACACTTCATGTAACAACCTTTCATTATCCTTATTCGTGACACATCTTGGTATGTGTTCAAGAATTTCCTCCACACAGATTGTTAATGCTCCATGAGCTTCAAAGTAGAGTTGTTGATAATGTTTATTTGTAGCTTTCGTGATTTGTTCAAATTATGTCGGAATGTGTCCAGAACTAGTTGTAATTTGGGTGATCAAGTTATGTTTCCTTCTAGGCTAGGTTTTCTTGTGAAAATATGTTGTATTTTTGTCTACAGATCGAAGCCAAAGGATTTTGTGAATTCATCCTCCAACCCTCCTCTTCCTTTCTATGACCCTTGTTCCCCAACCTAGGGGTAACTAAGGAGATCATGTCTCGAGGCCCACGGGTTGTAGACATAGAGTTTTGAGATCCAAATGGATATAGAATAGCCTTGTAGGCGCCCTTCTTTTCATTGATAGATCCTACACATCATTCGTAACAACATCCACCACATCCTCCTGGTTCCCACAAGGAAGTGGGCCTTGCTCCATGAGGTAATGAGTCCAGGTAACATGGTACATATCACTATGATATTTAAATCATTTGAACATGTTGCAAAGGATATTTCTTTATTTAAGAACATTTTTTTGGATTTTATGCTATTTTCCTTATTTAAACCCGAGGGGCATGTCATTGTATCCTAGTAAGTTGGTTGCCCCCGGGAATAGGTTGCTACTGGGTGGTTCCTTGAAAATTCATCGTACATTCCCTACCATACTTGTCACTTTCCATACTTGTTCCCTCCATTTCACTAGCCTTTTGGGATCTTCAGGTGTATTGACCCTGTAAATGTGTTGAAACTACACATAATATATCTAGCTAAACAATAATACACACATTTGCAGAGAGAATTGGGGAAAGAAGAAGAAGGATAGAAAGAATGAAAGAATTCTCATTAACCATTATGAATAATGAATAATTTACACATGATATACTTTGTATAACTCAATGAGTGCGCACTGGAAGAGAACCAATGCGCCATAGTGGTGGTCTAGAGTGATCTGGACACACACCAATAGTTACGGGAGTGAACGACCACCTAGTCTAGTCTCTCAGGCAGTTACGGGAGTGAACTGCCACCTAGTTGAGTTAACTAGTCAACTAGTCTTCAGTTAACTGTCTGAACAGAGAGTAGTGAGGAGTTAACTCAGGGAATCAAGGGTAATGCACCAGTCTGGTGATGACACCAAGGCAAGTTCTAATTATCATGGTGATGATCCCAATTTTGCATGGTGGCAAAACCAATGCAACATATAAACTCAACTCAACTAGTCAAATTGAAGTGTCAATTGAAAGAGAATATTCTCCAGGTGGAATATTCTCCCCTAAAATATAGGAGACTGGATAAGGACTAATTATGACTAATAAACAAGGAAAAACCTTGGGAAAAAGAAATCCTAGGTGTGTGTGAAGTAACTCCAACACCCCCCCTGAACATCACTATGGTGAAAATAAAGAATGGGTCCCGGAAACGAGGCCATGTTAGGTACCCAAATACAAAAGATATAATGAAATAAAGTGAGGAAAGAGGGAAAAACTCATGGGAAACCCCCCCCTCAAGGTACAATGTATGTAAAAAGAAGAACTACAGTTTCTAGGCAACTTTGTCCTTCACTCCAACACGACTTCGCGGAGAATGGAACTTCTGCTCAGTGAAGGTCTTGGTGAAGATGTATGTCGTCTATTCTTTTGAAGGACATAATTGTAATTCGATGATCCCCTCATGTATTGAGTCTTGGATGTAGTGTATGTGGATCTCAATGTGCTTCATCCGCTTCCTCTGAACTAGATATCTACAGAACTTTAGAGTGCTTTGGTTGTCACACCAAATGACGATCGACCGATGAAACTGAATGCCAAACTCAGTGAGAAAATGTTGTAGCCACATAGCCTGAATGGTTATGTTAAATACCCCTCTTTACTCTACCTCAGATGAATATACAGAAATGGCAACTTGCTTCTTGCTTGACCAACAGATAGGCTCGAAACCAAGACTGAGTGAGTAACCAGATGTGGACTTGCGATCAGTGTTATCACCAGCCTATTCGGAATCAGTAAACCTGATGAGATCTAATGTAGAGTCTATTGCATAATTAATCCCAAAGGTAATGGTTCCCTATACATATCGAAGGATACACTTTGCAACTTTCCAATGTAGCTCATGCGACTCCTGCATGAACCTGGAAACTGTGCCAACTGCATATGAGAGGTCTGGTCTGGAGTGTGTGAGATACAACAAGCTCCCTACTAGTTGTCTATACAATGTGTTGTCAACCAGTGGATTCTCCCCACCATCCTCAAGTTTGACTCCTGATAGGAAACGAGTCGAAGTAGACTTACAATCTATCATGTGAAATCTCTCAAGGAGATCTCATGCATACTTGGTCTAAGACAGTTTGATGCTTGATGCATCCTGACTGATCTCGAGTCCAAGGAAGAAGTGTAGCGGACCCATGCCCATCATCAAAAACCTATCATGTAGAATCCTCTTGACTGCAACAATCATTGAAGTTGAGCAATCGATGATCAACAAATCATCAACATACAAAACTAAGAGTAGAATTGAATCAACCATCTTGAGCATGTAGACATTCAGGTCTGATTTACAATGTATAACAAAGTTCTATGACAGCAGGTAGGAGTCCATCTTGGCATACCATGTCCTTGGAGCCTGCTTGTGGCCATAAAGGGACTTCTTCAGTCGATAGACCAAAGATGAGTCTTGCGTAAGTCCTTGGGGTTGCTCCATGTAGATCTCCTCAGAGAGATCACCATGAATAAATGCATTCTTCATGTCCATATGATGGAATTCCCATCCCTTGTCTTCTACAATGGAAAGTGTTACACATCAAAATTGCTCAGCTGGATAAGTGTCGCATTGTCCCTCTCAATTGTCATAAGTGTCGCATCTTCCCTACAACTTTCGCAAGTGTCACAAGTTGATCACTAGTGTCGCAAATGATGTTCAAACATATTGTCATGACGACGACACTAAGGAGGCACTTATAACATCTCATGTGACTGATTTGAAGGAGGAGAACTGGTTTACTGAAGTCAAACAACTCTTGACACCTGAAAGGAACCCTAAAACAAAGGTTTTGAGGGGGAGCGCTCCCCTACTTCAGCTCCAGAAGCGTTGGTGCTCCCCTATAATGCTTCAAAGAGCGTTATAACGCTCCCCAGTCCCCTTTGAAGGAGCGCTTCTCATATTGAGAGAGCTAGCGCTTCCCCAAGGCTTGCCAAGGAGCGCTACACCACTCTGATGCCCCATCTAAGGGAGCACTGCCTAATCTGAGGCAGTAGTTAGCCCATTGAGGAGAATAAGGGGATGATTTTTCGAGATTAGTAGGCTGTTGTGCTTGAATTCTTGGTTTCATCAAGAGATCCCTGATCTAAGGAGAAGGTTCCCAACTTGTTCTAAAGATAACTCAAGAGGTTAAGCTCCTCTTAACCTATATAAACAGGCTCTATGATGGTGGAAAGGGGGGAGGAAGAATTGAATACATGAAACTTATGATCTTGGAGGAAACTCACAGTCAACCAAAAGAGAGTGATCAGTGAAGGTGTTGTTATCCAGGTTGTGGAGCTTTCAGGCAAGGGTTAGACGAAGGGGACTTGACGAAGCTGTCGCATTCGCATCTATGATTTCAAGTACTGTTGTTGCTATTCTCATCAATATGACATGCCTGGCCTGTTTCTTTCTAGTTTGTGTCTAATGTCACATGAACTTATCACTAGTTGGTAGATTTGTTTTCAAGCTAATATCAAAAGAGTAGGAAGCAGTTGTATCTTGTCTTGTCTGTAGAACTCAGTGAGGAGCAAAGGATTGGAGTGAAACTCGGAGCGTGCAGGGAAAAACATCGATTAAAAGGTACTTCTATCATCCTTCCTTCTCATGTGTTAGTTTAGATAGATTTGAAAGGAAGTCAGTGTCCATGATAAGCATTTTTCTGTCTAGGGTTAAGGTCAAGCTCTAGAGGTGATCTACCTGTCCGTAGGGAGATTTTCCTACAACAGAAACTGGCGACTCCACTGGGGACTTTGCCTTATCAATCCTTGGAATCATCCGACCCTGGATTGTGCCTAGTCCTTTGGAATTCGATGTGCTCGGTGACACAATTCCATTGAGCCCAACCGAGGCCACATACGTAGTTATTCAATCTGCCTCTCCCTCGCCAAACGATTCACATTCATTGGCACCCAATACTTATTCGGTGCCATCTTGGTTAGATTCCCTATCATCTGTCGTCGATTACATTTCCCACATTTTTCCTTCAGACGAATATATCATGGAAATGCTTAGCATCGACGATTTGCCATGGGATGACAACCACCATCGATCCTCTTTTCTTCCACCTTTGGAAGAAATCCAAGACATACGATCTGTCTTCCCCCCCCGATGTTACCAAAGCTCCGCAATATCCTATCCTCATGACAGATACTCTCTCTGAGGGGAACATGGGTAACATCTCTACCACAGCCACGATTGACATTTCAATCAAATAAGCTGTCGTGGAAAACATCAACCTTGGTGCTAATTGCACACCCGACGAAGTGGTCTCTTACACAGCTTTATTCAAGGAATTCCGCGATGTCTTCGCATGGAGTTACAAGGAAATGCCATGGATCGATCCTTCGATCATCGTACACAAAATCAAAACCTACCCTAACGTGAAACCGTTTCGGCAAAAGCTTCGCCCGGTCCATCTCAAGAAAGTTGCAGCTATAAAGGTAGAAGTTGAAAAGCTTCTAAAATATGGCTTTATCTATCCTGTCCCTTTAACCGAATGGGTCTCCAACCTCGTTCCGGTTGCTAAGAAACAAGGGACCATATGTGTTTGCGTTGACTATCAAGACCTCAACAAAGGTTGTCCTAAGGAAAACTACCCTACGCCCTTCATCGATCAAATCATCGATAACTGCGCCGTGAGCGTAATTTTCTCTTTCATGGATGGATTTTCTGGATATAACCAGATTGAAATCTTGCCTACAGATCAACACAAGACAACCTTCATCTGTCCTTGGGGAAATTTCGCCTACCGAAAGCTACCTTTTGGCCTTAAAAATGCTGAATCCACTTTCCAGCGAGCCATGTCGTATGATTTTCATGATATCAAACATATATCATAACCATATCTCGACGATCTACCCACACATTCGTTAAATACATCTGATCACATTGATCACTTACGCGCGATTTTTCTGTGATGTAGGTTCTACCGTATTCGCCTGAACCCACATAAATGCATTTTCGTTGTCGAATCCAGTCGACTCCTCGGTTTCATTGTCTCCAAAGATGGGATCAGGGTGGACCCCTTAAAGATCAAGGCCATCTTAGCCTTACCTCCACCCACCAATTTAACCCAACTCCAAAGTTTGCAAGGCAAAGAAAACTTTCTTCATCGTTTCATCTGCAATTATGTCGAGATCACTAAAGGATTTATGCGGTTATTGTAAAAGAATGTTCCTTTCATCTGGGATGACGCAGCTCAATGGTCATTTGATGCTCTCAAGCACGCTTTGACCCATGCACCTTTGTTACATCCACCTGAATATACAAAGGATTATATCCTTTACTTGGTCGCTTCTACTTCCACCATCGCAATGGTGTTAGTCCAAGAAGACTCCAACGATGAAGAACATGTGATTTACGATCTGAGCAAGAGTTTATCTGGACCTGAACTCAGATATTCGCATGTTGATAAACTGGCTCTGGCAGTTGTCATCATTGTCCAAAGGTTCCACCATTACATCTTATTACGCACCACCACGGTAATCGCAGACTCCAACCCCATGTACCACGTCCTGACACATCAAGTACTTGGGGGAAAATATTCGAAATGGATCATTATTCTTCAAGAATTCGATCTTGAGTTTACGAAGGCGAAAGCCAAAAAATCCCTGGTTTTTGCTGAGCTCATCTGTGCTTTCCCTCATGCTGATGAAAACATCAAACCTAGAGATTCTCTACCTGATGAATCTCTCTTCCTCATCAGCACCTCTGATCCTTGGTACGGAGACATTCTCCTCTACCTTCAAACACAACATTTTCAGCCCAACATATCTCGTGAAGAGCGTCGACACATTCGTCACCACTCTCGTCATTATCTCATCCTCGATGACACTTTATATCGCCGTGGTATTGACACCATCCTTTGGCAATGTTTGACTCACAAGGAGGCTGAATGTGTTTTGAACAATTGTCACCTTGGCACCTGTGGCGGTCACCTTTCCAGTATGGCCACAGCCCAAAAAATCCTACGTGCCAACTACTTTTGGCCCTCGATTTTCAAAGATTGTATCGAGGTTGTCAAGAAATGCCCACCCTGCCAAATCTTTAACAAGAAGGCACACACCCACCCTATGATGCTGCACCCAATTATCGCCATCGGCCCCTTTGCCAAATGGGGCATTGATTTCATGCAGTGTAAGCCTACCTCAGCCGGGGGTCACGGTTACATCATCGTCGCCGTCGATTACTTCACCAAATGGGCTGAGGCTATGCCTACCTTCCTGAATGATGGTCGTACTGCAACTCTTTTTCTCTTCAACCACATCATAACTTTTTTTGGTGTACCACATGTCATTGTCACTGACCATGGTGCACACTTCAAAAACTAGATGATGAGCGAGTTACATGTCAAATTGGGTTTTCACCATGAAAACTCATCCCCTTACTACCCTCAAGCGAATGGACAAGTTGAAGATATCAACAAAGTCCTAAAAACCATGATCCAATTCATGGCAGGGGAAAGCAAAACATCGTGGAATTTACAACTGTTCTCCGCTCTCTGGGCCTATCGCACCTCTATGAAAACTTCAACTGGATTCACTCCTTTCCAGTTGGTCTATGGCATTGAAGTCGTCCTACCAATCGAGTGTGAGATTCCATCACTCAAACTGAAAGTAGAACTCCTGCCCCATACTTTTGCTGAAGAAGAACGATTTTTTTATCTATCCAAACTGGACGAAACACGTCACGATGCTGCTCTCGCCAATGAGGCACACCAAAAATGAATTAAAAGTCAATATGACAAATCCGTCCAACCTCAAACTTTCACAGAAGGAGACTTAGTCGTTGTTTACGACCAAGCTCACTATAAATTGGGGACAGGAAAGTTAGAACCCATGTGGCACGGTCTCTACATCGTGAAGCGTGTCCTACATAAAGGTGCCTACGAATTAGTTGATCATGACGGAATCTCCCTAGGAGAGCCCCGAAACAGGCTTTACCTTAAGAAGTACTATGCCTAGATCACCTAGCATTTGTACTTTGTACATTATTGTATTTAGTTTTGGTGTGTCTATTTTCTTTCGCGTGCTTGAGTCTTTACCATTGCCACTCATGACTTTGCCTGTGTTTTCATGCGCAGATGACGTCTTCCTTTCCTATCTTTTTTGGGTTCATGGATGGCGCTAGCCAACATACCCGTAACATTGCTTCAACAACTTGGGTTATTTACCAATTTGACCAGGTGGTGAGTTCAGGAGGCATTTGTTTAGGACCAACAACCAACAATATGGCAGAATATCATGTTGTCATTGGACTACTGACCCAAGATTCCTCTCTAGGTATTTCTCACATCATTATTTACTTAGACTCCCAACTGGTGGTTTTTCAACTCAACCGCATCTACGTTATCCGTAGTCCTATGCTGCTACGCCTACACTTGCAAGTTCGTCATCTCGAACGAATGTTCGATCACATCAAATATAGACACATTTCGAGAGAAATTAATAGTGTTTCGGATTCATTAGCTAATTATATCATGGATCGGTATCTTGACCACATATAATATTTAAGGAAAACAAAACTGTACATTGCATGTAAATTAAAACACATCACAGACATCATCATGTACAAATCATTGGCATAATAAAAACTCAAAACTGTATATATATATATATATATATATATATATATATATATATATATATATGNATATATATATATATATATATATATATATATATATATATATATATATATATATATATATATATATATATATATATATATATATATATATATATATATGGTGTGACTGAAATGTTTGTGTTACATCAAAAAGTGTGTAAGAGAGAAAAATATTGGGTCCATCCACCCATACAACATTGCCTGACAAGGCATACAAAAAACATGATCACGGGGAGACTCTAATCTCCCCGCACTGCGTTGTGCTGTGAGTAACATACTACTGCACACACTACACGTCTCAACAGAGAATTGATATTCTCTGGCACCCCTACAGTGTGCCACTGCAGATGCAAAGGCACATCCCCCCTCCGCAGAGGAGGGATACCCATCGTAAGGCCTTGGAGGTTCCTCTCAACCTCCCGGAGACCCGCCACCGGTACTGCTGGGTCTACTGCAGCTGGAGCGCCTCCACGACGCCCTGGTACTGGTATATCAGCTGGGCGCACTTCTCCCTTGTCTTCATGTTGAAAACAAAAACATTTGTTAACACTCTTTTACATACCCGAAAAAATACATATACATCAAAAACTTAAAAAACAAAAAACTGGACAAGGCATGGCTTAGTCTCTTACCTGACTCGTCCCAATCTTCCCCCACGGGAAAAATCAAGTCCATACTCCCACGAAATTCTACATCAGCATATGGGAAGTCATCGATCCAGAGGTACTGTCGTCTCAACCAGGCAAAGAAATCACCAGTAAAGTGGAACTCTGACTCTGAAACTAGTCTTGGAGACAGACTAGTCCACCTCTCCATCTGAGGCTCGTCCACTGGTCGTATTGCCAGTGCTATCTGAGGCTACATATGAGGGATGCGCTCTAAGAAAAACGAGACTAAAAACGAGCCATAGTCGAACTGCTTCTGACCAGTCCTGCACCATGAGATCTGTTCCTTCACATTCCGAAGGAACGCTGCACTCCAATTGAATAGTGTTGGTTCTAAACACTGAACACCATAGGCCACCTGTGATCTCGATGCCAAATGAGTACTAGTGCTACCGGTCACACTTGTGATAACAAATAATATAGATCGAAGGTAGATCTCATATATCCTTGATAGGGATCCTGCCCCCTACCAACCTTGCTCTCGGAACGTAGTGGCGTGCCAGATACACGTCCACCTGCTCAGGTAACGCCCTCTACCCAGTAAAGGATATAGGGACCCCTCTTTTCGAGAGGCTGGTCAAAAAGTACACATCTTCCAACTTAATGGTTAGGAGTTGTGTACCAATACGGAATCCCTGTTCCGCAACGTCCCAAAGGCCAATCATGTGCTCAAGCAATAGAATCTCTCTCTTCATTTTTTGCAATTTGAAAAACTTGAGCAAGCCACAGGCCCGCAAAGCGGCCCATGTACGAGGACTCCGTAGAGCGGCTAAATCATCCATCTCATGTTCCCTCTCTTTCCATTCAATCATGATTGTCAAAGACACCTACAAAACAAAAAAATCAAGAATTTCATTATTCCTCAAGTTTTTGTAATTTCAGCGATTTTCAAAAGCATTTTAAAACATGAAACAAAGTGCCCATGTCATCTAAAAGCAACCAATCACTATTTTTGACCATCACACCCTTTAATATTTTCCAAATAATGATTAAAACGTGTTAAAAATGCAAATCAACTTAGGGGGCTGCGTGGGCAATTGGGGGGAATTTTTAAGAGTTTCTTTTGCTAAAATGTTCAGTCCAATCGATTGCAAGGGTGTAGACATCCTATCAACCCTTTTTTAATACATTTTCATAAAATAATCCCCCTATTTTATCAATTTTTAAAGTGAGGCTGATTTGGTTCAAAGAGGGGCGACCTAGGGCTTTGTGTTTTAAATAAATAATGCCATGAAAATCAATTTGAAACCATGTAATTGAAAGAGCAAAGGATGACCACCTACCTGGTTCGAACGGTGAGTGAAATGATTGATCGTAGCTCCGGCAGCGAGAAGAACAAGTTTTTCTTCAAGTTAAGATTCTCCACTACTCCAAAAATCCTTGCAAATGAAATGGTAAATGAGTTTTTTAAATCAATTGTTATTTATAAAATTTCATTTTTTTATAAGGTATGGTCATTTTGGGTTTTTCTAATGATGTAAATGGCTTCACTAAACTCTGGTTTGTAGTTTCTAGCATCGCAGGTTTCCTGGCAGTTCTAACAAATTATTCACCTTGTCGCATTTATGAGCATAGTCTTAGTTCGTTCTCGAGCTCGACAATATGAGAACGTAACCGGGTAAACTTTTTTCTCTTTTTCGGACCCGTACAGATACGAACACATGAAAAAGGAACCCCCCTAGAGTCTCCTTTAAACCCTTTTCAGACTCTCTAAATATGAAAATATTGTTGAGTGATCTTTCTTTCTTTCACACTCGTTAAAAGGTCAGAAAGAGCGTCTTCCGAGCGATAGTTTAACACTTTTTCGGTCTCGTTGGACTACTGTACGAAAAAGGAACTGAGAGAGTTCTCTTTTAAGTGTTTTTCCAAACTCTATAATCCCGAAAAACCTTTGAGTTTTCTGTCTTTGGACTCGTTAAAGCATACATCGATAGACCCATATGGGACCGAACCCTTACTTCTTCCGGTTCGTTAAACCAAGGAAGAGGAACTTACCGAAGGTGAGTTATATCGAGCATGTGTTATCCTCCTCGAGCTCATTAAATCAAAAAGAGGTACTCATCTATCTATATGGGGGAAAAATTGAAAGGAGCAAGCCAAGCAGTCTCTTGAGAACATCATCCAGCACTTCTTAGAGTCACCCTTGAACACGACACTTTGTCATTTGCACATATCATAATCCGCTAAACCTCTGCATTGAGCCAATCCTTTTAGTTTCCTTTCACTCCTTTGGGTCACCCGACACAAGTCACAGTATCCATTGCATAGTTTTGTTCCATGTCATGTTTTGTTGTCGTGCCTCAGTGTTCAAGGGAAGTATCCACCTCGAGAGTCAACCATCCCAAATATCTTGCCTCAAAACCTGTGTCATTCCATATCTATTTGATCTACCAATTACATCTCCATGTTCGTTTCATGTCGTTGATGAGGGATACATCAAGGCCCTCCCTTGGCGAGTCTATTCCTGTCGAATTCAACACATTATCCGGGAATTAGACTTAGAAACCACTTAGTACTTTGGGACCTGCTTGCCTCAATGGCAGGCCTCCTCACATTCGACAGTGGGTTTACTTCACTGACCCCTGATCGAATGATTCCACGAATATTCGACCTCAGCTCATTTATTCATATTCGTTGGAATGTACTAAGGTACCTTGGGAATCATCGACATTAATGGTGATCTCCCTCGCACTTGTTAACGGTTCACACCATTGACCGGTAATCAAGTGGTTTCTGCCATGTTTGACGTCAGGACATCTGTTCACATGGTCAGATTCGTACCGTATTGGGATTGGTATGAAGACCCTGGGTTGAGCCATCACTTTGATATATGCTTTGCCCAAGCTGCGAAGGAGTTTCCATTGGACAAAGAACACATACACTGTTACATAGATCCACTTTTTATTGGTCGTGGCTATGTCTTGTCATCTCGTAGATCCATTGTGTATTATTCGTGGCTACGATCAGTCCGACTCATCAAAGTATAGATCCACATTGTATCTTCGGTGGCTATACCTTTTTATCAATACAATTATGGATCCGCAATGTATTTTATGGCGGCCATATCCTACTGAGTCTTGATCACCCAAGCATAGGTATGTCTGCCTTGGGTTTTAAAATATGTCATGATATTTGTTAGATGTTTGTGTGCAGCTTCCGTCAGGTTCTCCGAGTCTATACCCTTGCTTGAGCATCTACAAAGTATTTCAGTTATCAGTTGGCATCTTCTAACTTCATACTTTGGGGGGCATTCTGTTACACGTCAAAATTGCTCAGCTGGATAAGTGTCGCATTGTCCCTCTCAATTTTCATAAGTGTCGCATCTTCCCTACAACTTTCGCAAGTGTCGCAAGTTGATCACTAGTGTTGCAAATGATGTTCAGACATATTGTCATGACGACGACACTAAGGAGGCACTTATAACATCTCACATGACTGATTTGAAGGAGGAGAACTGGTTTACTGAAGTCAAACAACTCTTGACACCTGAAAGGAACCCTGAAACGAAGGTTTTGAGGGGGAGCGCTCCCCTACTTCATCTCCAGAAGCATTGGCGCTCCCCTATAATGCTTCAGGGAGCGTTATAACACTCCCTAGTCCCCTTTGAAGGAGCGCTACTCATCTTGAGAGCACTAGCACTTCCCCAAGGCTTACCAAGGAGCGCTACAATGCTCGGATGCCCCATCTAAGGGAGTGTTGCCTAATCTGAGGTAGTAGTTGGCCCGTTGAGTAGAATAAGGGGAGGATCTTTCGAGATTAGTAGGCAGTTGTGCTTGAATTATTGGTTTCATCAAGATATCCCTGATCTAAGGAGAAGGTTCCCAACTTGTTCTAAAGATAACTCAAGAGGTTAAGCTCCTCTTAACCTATATAAACAGGCTCTATGATGGTGGAAAGGGGGGAGGAAGAATTGAATACATGAAACTTATGATCTTGGAGGAAACTCACAGTCAGCCAAAAGAGAGTGATCAGTGAAGCTGCTGTTATCCAGGTTGTGGAGATTTCAGGCAAGGGTTAGACGAAGGGGACTTCACGAAGCTATCGCATTCGCATCTACGATTGCAAGTAKTGTTGTCGTTATTCTCATCAATATGACACGCTTGGCCTGTTTCTTTCTAGTTTGTGTCTAATGTCACATGAACTTATCACTAGTTGGTAGATCTGTTTTCAAGCTAATATCAAAAGAGTAGGAAGCGGTTGTATCTTGTCTTGTCTGTAGAACTCAGCGAGGGGCAAAGGATTGGAGTGCAACTCGGAGCGTGCAGAGACAAACGTCGATTAAAAGGTACTTCTGTCATCCTTCCTTCTCATGTGTTAGTTTAGATAGATTTGAAAGGAAGTCAATGTCCATGATAAGCATTTTTCTGTCTAGGGTTAAGGTCAAGCTCTAGAGGTGATCTACCTATCCGCAGGGAGATTTTCCTACAACAGCAAGTTCCAATCGCATGGAATCCATATTCACTACTAGAGCAAAGGTCTCATCATAGTCAATACCATGAACCTACTGAAATCCTTTGGCAACAAGCTTGGCTTTATATCTGCTAATTTGTCCATCCGCTGAGCTCTTGGTCCTATAGACCCATCTGCATCTGACAAGTTTCCTTCCAGAAGGAAGGGGAACTAGATCCCAAGTCTGGAACTAGAGGAGGGAGTTGTACTCCTCCTTCATGGTGGATTCCCAAAAGGGATTTCCAACAGCCTCGCCATAAGAATTTGGATATGAATACTGAACCAAGAAAATATGTTCGGAGGGAAATGGTTTAGTGGAAGTGAGTGCAACAGGAGGCTCCTCGAAATCAGATTGAGTACTCCTAGTATTGGTTGGATCACCAAGGAGATCCCCTGCATCCTAAAGAGTTGTTTGTGCCCACTTAGGCCTCTGCTCTGGCTCTGCAACTGCATCTGGATGCTCTGACTCTGGATCCGACTGTACTGACTCTGAATCTGAATCATCTGAGTCCTCTAAATCAAAACTCTTGTCTGAAGAATATTCATCATGTGCATGCTCATCATATCAGACAAGTGGAAGAGTGAAGGTGTCTGCATGTGACTATTGAGGTACATGCGAGACACTTTCCTCAAATTGGACACTACGCTCAATGATGAGCTAGTTTGAGGAAAGATCAATAAGTCTATATCCCTTCACATCGTTGGGGTATCCAACAAAAATGCACTCAGTTCTCTGTGGATCAATTGCCTTCCTCTTTTCAGATGGAATCTTGGCCCATGCACGTGAACCGAAAATGAGAAAGTGGGTCACTTCTGGTTTGAGGCCGCTCCAAGCCTCGCAAGGGATCTTATCCTTAATAGATCTATGGGGAGATTTGTTTTTGATGTATGTTTCAAATTTAAGTTCTTTGGCCCATATTCTCCATGGTAGTGACTTTTCATGCAACATGCAAGATGCCATCTCCTTTAGAGATCAGTTTTTTCCGCTCAATAGCCCCATTTTGTTGCGGAGTATAGGGAACTGTGTGCTGCAACTGAATCCCTGCCTCATGGAAAATATTTTGGATCTCATGATTCACATACTCTCCCCCGTTATAAATTCAGAGGACTTTGATCTTCTTTCTGGACTGTGTCTCAACCAAGGCTTTGAAATCTTTGAGGTGTTGAAAGACCTCAGATTTTTTCTTGAGAAAGTAGATCCAAGTAAAATGTGAGAAATCATCAAAAAAAATGAGAATAAACCTCACTTTGTTGATGTATAGATGTGGAAAAGGACCCATTAGGTCACTGTGGATCAGATATAAAGGTGCATAAGCTCTCTGATACTTTCCTTTATCGAATTTCTCTTGAGGGTGTTTTCCGAGAACACATCCCTCACATACTCCCTTGGAGAAATGGATGTCTGGTAGAAAATCAACCAATATTTTCTTGCTAAGTTGTTTCATGTATCTGAAATTCAAATGTCCAAACCTTCTGTGCCATATCCTACTACTTTCATCAGCATGAGTAAGTAGTAAAGCAAAATTAGGTTCAATGAATTCAGAAAATGTATACAATCTAGACTGATGATTTACCTCACCGGTAGCAACACTGGAGTTGGTTTGCATGTCATAGATGTCCACAAAATTTGGTGTGAATATGAATTTATTTCCAGTGCTGAAATTCATCATCTGATACATGGAGAGAAGGTCGACAGAAATTTTGGGAACATGCAACACATTCTCGAAGCTTCTGTTGGTGAGTTCAATCCTTCCTTTTCCGGTGACTTCGATAGAAGAGTTTTCCCCCATCAAAATAGGAGGACCTTTGCATGGATCCAATGAATAATATACTTATTTTGATGAATCCATATGATGTGATGCTCCTGAATCAACGATCCAAGCATTGGGAGAGGAGTTGATGGCAATCAAGGCATGGCTAGAATTTCCTTTCTTCGGATTCAGATCTTTTGGCTTCTTCTTCTTCGCACCCTTGGGGATACGATCTCCAATGTTGTTTTGATGAAGTATTTTAGAGATCAGATCTATTTTTTTTTTCATGCATGCATATTCTGAATGGAATCCTTTGTGACAGTACGTGCATTTCTCCCCTTTTCTTCCCTTTTCGCCTTTGGATCCGGAGGCATCGGTGAAGGGTTTTGTGTACCCTTCCTTCTTTGGATGTGCATGAGATTTCCATTTATATTTCTGATATTTGTGGCTGCCATCATGCAAAGTGAGTGTATGCGCCCTTGGGCCTTTGATTATGCCCATGTTGACGAGTTTGGTTTTCTCTTGTGTCAGGGATTCAATAAAGTCCTCAAGAGAAGGCATCTTCCAGGTGGCTCTAAAGGAAAATCCGACTAAATGGAATGTGGACATGAACACAGAGAATTCAGGACCAAGTTTGGAGAGAATGGTGAGAACCATTTGTTTCTTCTCCTTAGATTTATCAACCCTGAAAAGCTTTGAGTTGCGATAGTAAATCCTTGAATTTTGCAAAGAAATCTTGGATATTGTCGAATATTTTTGGATCCAATGTGAGTAGCTCCACCTCCAGCATGTGTCCCCTCATCTCATCCTATTTTCCAAATATCCCTTTCAAGGTGTTCCAGGCTTCATTGGGATTCTTACAGGAAGATATATGAAAAACGAGTTTGGGAGAAATAAGACTGCAAATTGTTCTGAGTGCCTCATCCATGCGATTTAAGTACTTGGATTTTTCTATGGATGATGTCAATTATGTCTCTGTATTCAAGGTTAACCTGTACAACCCTCTAGTTCGGATATGTATGGATATTTTCTCCTTCCATGCAAAATAGTTGTAAGGTGTAATAATGGATTCTTTTTGGAAATCCATCTTTCCGTTGTCTTCAATCTTTTGTACTTGTAAAACAAATTTGGTGTAGCTTTTGCTTAGAAATCTGTCAGCTTTGATACCATGTAAATGTGTTGAACCTACACATAATAGATCTAGATAAAAAATAATACACACATTTGCAGAGAGAATTGGAGAAAGAAGAATAAGGAGAGAAAGAATGAGAGAATTCTCATTAACCGTTATGAATAATGAATAATTTACACATGATATACTCTGTATAACTCAATGAGTGCGCATTATAGGAGAACCAATGTACCATAGTGGTGGTCTAGAGTGATATGGACACACACCAGTAGTTACGAGAGTGAATTTCCGCCTAGCCTAGTCTCTCAGGAAGTTACGGTAGTGAACTACCACCTAGTTGAGTTAACTAGTCAACTAGTCTTCAATTAACTGACTGAACAGAGAGTAGTGAGGAGTTAACTCAGGGAATCAAGGGTAATGCGCCATTCTGGTGATGATACCATGGAAATGTTGAATAATAATGGTGATGATCCTAATATTGCATGGTGGCAAAACCAATGCAACATCTAAACTCAACTCAACTAGTCAAACTGAAGTGTCAACTGAAAGAGAATATTCTTCAGGTGGAACATTCTCCCCTAAAATATAGGATAATTGATAATGACTAATAAACAAGGAAAAAAATTTGTAAAAATAAATCCTAGGTGTGTGTGAAGTAACTCCAACAGATCCAAGAAGGGATTGTACCTTACCTCATGGGAAGAAGGGGATAAAGGCCCATAGGGTAATAGTAGCTAGCAAAAGATAAAATCCAATCATAAAACCTTTGATATGCTTCACCCAGGGATCCCCGAGAAAGCAATGAAATGCTTCTTTGTAAGAAATTGGGGACCTACAAAATGAATGATAATGAACTCAAGGTGTTAGTTGGGGGATAGGAGGTCTCATCATGAGCCGAATTATCATGATCATAGGTATTTAACGGTATGAAATTACCATCACCAAGTCATCAAGACAGGCTAGTAGCTCTCAGTTACATGACTGATGGAAAGGGGGTCTTATCATGAGCCAACCTTCTCATTTATGTGAGGTATTTTTGAATGACACTTTCATATCTAGACACCAAGCCAGGATAGTGACCTCCAACTAATTCCTTGAAACATGAAAGAAAAAGATAAGAAGAATGCTAAACTAATGTGCTTGGAAAAATTTTCATTGCATACAAAGGGAAGCTCATGCTCCACAAAGGCGACCATAGGTAAGACAATACAAACCCTTGTATGTCATGAACCCCATGCCCAAAATTTTACCCCAGACCATATCACATACACACATGAATAGAATAGGCTCCACCTAGGAAGAACCCTAGACCTGGGAGTTATTGACCCAATAGGGAATCTTGAGACCCTTCCCATACCTAAATTTGGAAAGTTGTATAATGTCCTTGAGAATATTTTTGGTTTAGGGAAGTTTTATGCACATGTGCAAGTGATTTTATTATTAGATGTGATTTACTTGCTATGATACTTGTGACTCATGGACCCTTGGAGGGCATACTTTTTTTCTTTGTAGGAATTTTCCCGGTGGACAACCATTCATGAGGAGATGATCAGTTCAGAACTTCATGAGGGCTTGAAGCCCAAGGATGGATGCAAAGACCCCGGGCTTGGGGAAAGACAATGATGATAGGTTTTCACATCAAAGGAAGAGGGTGTTGCCTTTGGAGGCACCCTGACAGGCCTGGAAAATGAGTTTCCACCCTTCCCCACATTGACGTTATCCTTTGGAGGCCTTGGATTTCACACTAGTATCCCATGACGTCACTCATGGCTAGAGTTTGACACTAATATATTGGATTTCATCTCTAGCACATGTGGCATGGAGAAGGGCCTTTGGAGGCCTAACATTTTGCTATATGACCTCAATGCTTCATGGAGAAGGCCTAACGTCACCCTAGGAAGGATGACGTCGCCCTCTTTAGGGTTTATTTTGTGAAAAATAATTTAATTTTAAATTTTAAGAGCCAAATTGACATGTAGGCTCTGTTTTGTGAAAAGACAACTTTTGGGTAAATTTGCCAGGATTTCCCATATAAATATGGTTGGGTAATTTCATTTTTTCATAATAACTCACCTCTCACAAGAGGGGGAATGAAATTGGTGCCCTTTTTGGGGTACTTGGCTGAAATTTTGAGGCACACTTTCTTGGAGACTTGTTTGGATTCATTTTCGATCATTTCTTGGTGGAATTTCTGGAAAATATAGGGGTTTTGTGCTTGATTATTCTTGGTGAAGTAAATCTGCAATTTTCATTTCATGATAAATTTTTATGGTATGTTTACTTGTTCATATTTAAGATTATGAAATTGCTTGCTTAAAAACCCTAGGAGTAAGAAACATAAGGTGCTTATTTCTTTCTCTTTGTTTTGCTAGTCTTGCCTAAGAAGATATTGTATAGACAAAGTTCTAGAGCCCTAAAGTTATAGCACTTTAGAATCTTTATCCAGTTCTATTGCATTAAATATATTTCAAGGGTCTAAAGATAAGAGAAATCACAGGGTCTAGAAGTGCCTACACCCTAGTTTAGCCTTCTCTTAAGGGCTCGATACTTGAGGACTTAAGGTGCTACTCATCAAGCTTCCACCTTTTCATATCTTAGACAAGTATAATCACTATTATTTCTTGAAGTTATTGTGTTGATATAATTGACTCCATAAACCCTAAAAGGCACTAGTTCTCACTTTTGTCTTGCTGGAATATTGATCAAACACTCAAACCTTATTCTCTCAAGCCTGTGCTAACTAAGTCTAACACTAACTTAGCCTAGATCTCTAACGTTCATGTTGTTGACATAGATGTTTTCTACAACCATCTAACTGCAGAATTTTTTTTGCATAATTGACTTTGAATGATGGCTAAACACTTTAGAAGTTTCTTATGGCATTTGATTATCATTCTGCTTAGTAAATGCTATATTTTCAATGTCTTTTCAAGAAATTTTGAGGAGCTTTAATTGTAGTTAGTACAATTTATTAATTGTTGTTGTAAACTTGTTCGTTGCTGCATTTTTTATATTAGCTATCATATTTTCACTTGGTTTACTATCTCTTGAAGCTTTACTATATTTTTTGTACTTGAAACTGCCATATATATGATATGTTGTCTTGTTTTGGGCAGGTACACCTCATCACTTTCAATTTCTTCATCTTTCTTGGAAATAAACCTTGTGACATCTTTAACTTGAGTGACCAGTGAGAGGGGGGGGGTACTTTTATCCTTACCTTTAGCTCACCCAACCCTTTAGGTCACTGGGGACGCCTCCCTTGGGGTAGACCTCCTTCTACTCCTAAAACGTGGGGATCTCCTATTGAGGTGACATTGATAGGAAATCATGTTGTTACATCGATCTCCCTTACTTTACTTGGGCTTTGGGAAAGTACATATTGTGGGATAACTTTTTTGGTGCCGTTGTCGGGGAACATCAAGTCAATTTTCCTCGAATGACACATTTTCGGTAAGCTTTTTCCTCAAATCCTTCTTACTTTAAAATCTTACCTAGCAACTCCATTGAGGGTGATTCCCTCTTTTCCCTTTGATAATCCCTAAAAGGATTATCTGGTGACTCCACTAATGAAAAATATAACTATGGATTATCAATGAGACCCAAATAATTCCAAACCTTTGGATATGAGTAAAATTTTGGGTTACCATCGACAAATGCCTGCAAGATATGAAAACTGGCTCCCAATATTCACTGGTAGTGATGAATATAGTGTCGAAGAACACATGAATAATTTTTGGGCTTTCTTTCAGCTCCACCCTATCAATGATGATGATGAAGATTTGGAAATGAAACTCTTCTCTGCCACTCTTCATGATTATGATAAAGTATGGTATGATAGTCTCCCTTATGCCAAAGTCACATCTATGGATCAACTAGAAGAGGTATTCATTAGAATATGGAGTGTCAAAGGGAATATGTACTTATTTTTAAGTGAACTCAGTGGCATAAAAAATACTGAGATCGAAACCATTGGGGAGTTCCATGCTAGATATGAGAGGTTGTTACAATGAATCCCTGAAATATCTCACCCAGGAAAGGAATACCTCATATTCTTCTATACCATGGAATTCTCGGGGAAATTAGGATTCCTCCTCAATGAAAAGGTCCCACGGAAAATCCAAGGAGCCTGTGACATAACTACAAAGATAGAGGAAAGTATTCCTCCACCAGGAAGGAACATTTCTCCACTCCAGAAGTCAAGGTTGATAACCCTGAGAATATCCCATATATTCTTAGCCTAGAAAATGTATCTTCCATTAACATCTTTGTTAAAAAATTTAATGAATGGTGGGAACCGATCTTCAAACAAGAGCTTGAAGAGAGGTTTCCTAATGAAGGTCGGTTACCAATCCCATAAGGAAGGCCAATAATTTACTCATAATTCTACCAAATATGACAATGATTTGGTTGAAGAAAAGCAGCTTGAAGATGTCAATCATGAGGATGAAATATTGATGAGTGTTCCTCCCTCCGATGAAGCCCTCCAAGATCATATTCTTCCTACACAAGAAGAAGATAATGAGGTCAATCATTTTACTTTTTAGGTTTTTGATGATGCCCTATTCTATGATTCAATAGATTGTGAAGAAGCTAATTTTTGCAATATGAGATACTACCTTGCGACACTCTTTAGGTGGAACAATAGTTGGAACTACATCTGGTATTCTGTAGAGATGACCACCCAAAGTAACAATGACACTACGGGGTCAAGACTCATAAACAACATGGAGTCTCCACATATATGGTTGGCCCAAGAGAACATCACAGACATCTAGTGGGGTAACATCAAATAATACCTCATCCTTGAAGGGTTGGATGCCATATGACAATCGACACTATTGGCTGGCACATAGATCTCGTCCTTGGCGAAGCCACCTAAAGTTGTATGGATGTGGGTGTGGTGTTGTCGACAATCCCAATTGTTTGACGAACTTTGTTGATATGAGGTTCTTCTCGCTTCCACTATCAACAATAAAATGCAGCGGGGTCCCCTTTACCCACATCTGTGAATGAAAAAGGTGCTCCCCCTCTTCAGGATCTATTGGTTCTTCTGGTTGAATTGTTGTGGTCATGACAATAGCAGTGGGGTCTGTGTCGATGATTTGTCCTTTAGCATTATTTTTAGAATCGGATTTTGAATCAGGGTTCGGCTCCTTGTCTTTGATCTCGGCCACCAATGACTGTTTTGAGTGAAATTCATCGGTGTTGTGCCAGGGGATTTTGTGGAAATCACACCATTTTATAGTGTCCTTCTTCGTCTTCCCGTGACCCTTCTTTTCCTATGGCTTGGACTGGTTTTCAGGAGACTATTTGTTGGGGATGTCTTTGTCATACTTTGGTTGTTGCATATTTGCAAACCCAGACTCTGGTTTTTTCTGGTGCTTGAATTTCTGCTTGATTTTAACAACATATCGATAGGCATCACCGAGTGATGAGATGTCCAGAAAATCCATTTCAGTTTGGATGTATATGTGTAGATCCCCACGGTATTTCATAATCAAATGTTGTTCAGAGTCTTTGATACCCATCTTGGTGCCCAAGGTATGGAAGGTATTGGTGAACTCCAGAACTGCTTGGCCCCTCTCTTTCCGCAGTGTGGTCCATCTCATGTACTGGTCCTCATAGTTTCCAACAGGGTAATAATGTTCCTTTACCACATCCACAAAAAAATCCCAAGTGGGCTCGACCCCATATATTCCAGACTCCTCTGTGGAACTCTACTCCCAGTAAGTTTCCCACCAATGTTTGACATGGGGGAGAGCCTTAAGGAGCATGAAGATGATCTTTTCTCTTTTGGAAAAATTGTGAACAGATAAATAACCTTCTAACATATTTAACCATTTATCTAGGGCATCCACATCTATCTGACCTTCAAATATAGGAATATCAAAATTGACCTGCACCTTAAAAGAAGAGGTGCCTCCAAAGTGTTCGCTTGATGTAGATGCACCTGATGCTATCAAGAGGCGTTGAAGGATGTGGGAAAAATTCTCCATCATTTCCTCCCTCTGTTGCGTGAGAGCTTGCTCAAGCAATAGACTTGTAGGATCGCCTGCTCCGTCGTTTTTCTTTTCTTCCACCATGGAGGGTTTCTTGGGCGTGCGAGAGCGATTTTCTTCAAGAGAGACAAGCTTGAGACCCAATTTTCTATACTCAGACCTCGTCGGGGACATGCACTGAAAAACGATCAAGAGCAGCTTGCTCTGATACCACTGATCCAGATTTATTTTCGGCATGAAATGAGAGCGGACATATAATAAATAAATGCACAGAGATATTGCAGATATTCAATAATATAACATAAATTTATCAGATATGCAACCATAAACACAGATATAAAGTAATAGATGATTTCTATTAATGAAATAAATGTAATGAGACTGTAAAAATACAGAGTGAAAAACTCGCTAGAATGGTGGCAGCTTATCTCTGAGAAGAGACGTGACGGCTACTCACATTCGCAAAAAGATGATCACAATCAGGCTCTGAAGGCATTTTTACAATAAACAGGAATGCCAAAAACCATAGACATCCCAAAACCTAACCCTAGGAGATGAAGTTCCAAAATTCATGTGGGCCCCGTTTGGGTAAGTTAGTACATCAACTTCCTGGGGTCGTAACTTTTGCATACGATCTCTGTTTTAGGTGCATGATATCTCGTTGGAAATGTATCATCAAGGAGATTCATTTTAGGTGCAATAACGAAGGAACTTCCATATTGCAAACATGTTTTCCCAAAAAACATCGTTTAGGGCCTCAAAACGACTCTGGAAGTGAAAACTGCTAAAAATAGTAAATTACCAAAATTGCCAAAAAAACTGTGTTGAGCTAGTTGGAAAAGGTGGGTGGCCACCGATATCCACCAGGATCACTAGATCTCTAACTTTCTTGCTACTACCATAAATGTTTTCTACAACCATGTAACTGCAACAAAGTTTCTGCATAATTGACTTTCAATGTTGACTAAACATTTCAAAAGTTTCTTATGACATTTGATTATCATTTTGTTTAGTAATTGTTATATTTTCACTGTCTTTTCAATAAATTATGAAGAGATTTAATTGCAATTGTTATTGTAAACTTGTTCATTGTTGAATTTTTTATATCATCTAGCATATTTTCACTTGGTTTACTGTCTCTTGAAGCTTTACTATCATTTTTGTACTTGAAATTTCCATACATATGCTTTGTTGTCTTGTTTCAGGCAGGTACACTTCATCACTCTCAATTGCTTCATATTTATTGGACATAAACCTTGTGACATATTTAATTTGAGTGACCAGTGAGAGGGGGAGGGGGGTACTTTATCCTTACCTTTAGCTCACCCATCCCTTTAGGTCATTAGGGATGTCTCCCTTGGGGTAGACCTCGTTCTACTCCTAAAATGTGGGGATCTCCTATTGAGGTGAAAATGATAGGAAATCCTATTGTTATGCCAATCTCCCTTACTTGCCTTTGGATTTGGGCAAGTATAGATTGTGCGATAACAAGCCTCATGGAGTGTTTGACTTGCTAATCTTTCTTCTTTGATGAGAGTTTCTGTCACTTCTTCTTCTTCTTCCATTCGCTTCTGTATAGATCCCAATAATTCCGTTTTGTTTTCTCTGTCTTGAGAAGGTGGGATATAGGAGTTTTTGGCCCAATGATTTATTTCACACTTAACATTTCTTAGTTTTCTTTCCCAGATATAATTTGGAGAATTAGGTACAAAAATTTTCTAGGAAGATTGGATAATGAAGATTGCTTTAGGGTGATACAACCAAAGAGGGTTAAAACAAAAAGAGATGGGGCCATAATTTTGCATGGAGATCATCGATAATGAGATTGGTTTATGTTAACAAGTGGATGAAATATGAATATGGGAGGAAATGGACAGAGGGAGAAGACAAAAATTATTGTGGATAAGAAATAAGTCTAGACGATCGACAATGTGATTTACTCATGTTCCTTTATTACTCCAGGTGTACTTTCCTTTTGCGGGATTGATATCCATCAAGTCGCAATTAGATATTAAGTCTTCCATATGCTCCCTGAAAGGATCACGAATGAGATTTCCTCCTAATTTATCTTTGTAGTTAAGGACTATGTTAAAGTCTCATGTGATGATACTAATGGGCATATCAATTGCATTTTTTAGTGTTTCTAATGAACGCCAACACTGTATTGTTTTTAGGTAGGCAATTGGCATATAAACATTGATGATTGAAAAATTCATATTCCCCACAGTAAATTTAAAAAATGTGAGAAGCCAATGTTGTGAGAAGAAAGAGTCTATTTTGGTTATTACTCTCAGATCCCAAAGTCTCATTATTCCACCTAACTCCCCATAAGAACTAATGGCTAGTCCATTTTAAAAAGTTTTCTTCCATGTTTGAACTGCTTCTAATTCCTTCAATTTGATTTCTTGAAGTAAAATTATTGTTGGTTTCTCAGTTCTTATCAGGTCCCTTAATGCTTCTAATTTTATTTTACTTCCTAACCCCTTGCAGTAACAATTATCAATTTTGGGTGGAGTGGGGTTTGCCTCCTTCGAGTGGAGGCATATGAATTTATTGATTCTTCACATTGCATTTTTTCATATTATTGATGGACAATTCAATTGTTTATTGATGGCATATTTCCTTTTCTTTGTGAGAATTTTATTCTCTTGTGTCTTTATGATATTTCCTTCTAACCTTGTTACTACTTTTCCCACGGTCTCCCCCCTCCTGAGGTTTTTTTGCTTTACCCCTTGTTACTATTTTTTATTGGGTTTGTTTCTGGGGACTCCCCTCATATTTACTCACATCCCCCTCATTTGATTTTGTGTCAGTTTCCTTTTTTTCCAAATGCATCTATTCTTGTTGTTCTAAACTAGATTATTTTGGATTATTGATTAAACTAGGAGTTGATATTTCCACATCT
>ML786232.1:318617-335759 GCA_009831015.1 Picea engelmannii | reverse complement strand
GGGGGGGGGGGGGGGGGGGAGGTGCATATGGCTTGGATTTGTCTCCTGGATTTCTGCCATTGTTTAGGTTTTTTTTTGCTGTCTGCCATCCTTCCTCATCTTCCTGAGTTTCTGCCACTTAATTTTGTGATGATTTTGGGAAACGTTTTTCAAAATGTCCATATTCATGACATATTTTATATTTAAATGGAATTTGTTCATAGTCTACTTTTTGGATATGGCTCTAACCATCTAGAGCGGGTTTGATTTCCTCAAGGAGGCCCTTTTATAAATCTATTTCAACATAGATCCTGGAACAGGAAAACATCAAACATTTGGGATCCCCCTTATCTATGAACTTCCCAAGAGTATCATCAATACACTTCAAAATATAATCCTCCCAATAATGGAGAGGAAGATGGGGAAGATTTACCCAAGCTGCGACTACTTTTGGAATTTCAACCTCTGGGTCGAAATTAGGCATCCATATATCCATATACAATCCTCTTAGCCCCATAAAATATGGACCATTACTAAATATTAAATCTCTATCTTCTTGAAATTTAAAAGAGAAGGTATAGAAACCCTTACCACAGAAATAGTGATTCATCCTTCCTTTGATCAAGGGGATCCAATTGTTGGATATACAAGATTCCATCTATCAGGGAGAAGGCCATAATACCGTGAACTGGTTGATAAGTCCTTTATACATGTCTGTTATGGATTTACTTCGAGCTGAAGCTCTTGCAATTTTTATCTGTGGAATCTGATCTAACTTTTTGAGAAATTGGCAATGCATAGTATGTGATTCCTTATTGTTAGAGAAGGATACTAAGGAGTGAAATTCTTCTGCATCTATATCAAAATATGGAGGAGGATCGGGCTCAGGTCCCGCCATGAGAAACAACCCATATATTTCTCAAATCGTGACTAATTTTACCTTCAATTACATAACCCTAAAATTATTTAATTTTAATATTAATATTAATAACCACAAATAAATAAATAATGATGAGAAAGAACTATAATAACAACCTAAAAAATAAGGAAATTAAAATAGCATAACTATTTTTATGAAATAAAAAATAGTCTTATAGAATCCAAATAGAAAAATATAAATTAAACAAAAAAGTTGAGAGAAAACCTACCTATTTTACCTAGTTCTTCTATGGTAGATCATAGGGATCTCATTCCAGCTAATCTGCAAACCCCCATCTCTATTAAGGTTTTTGAGGTGCTTAATTATTTCCACCACTTCTCTGATTCAATGTTTAAAGTAGTGATCTTTTGCTAGGATTTTTTTGTCTTCCAAGCAGACATGATTCTTGGTTATGAGGGAATTCTCTACTAATGCCAAGTTGTGGTAATTCTCATTCTTAAAATTGACCCCATTCTCTTTAGACCCTGCATGAAATGAACACCTAATTTATTCGATGTAACATTTACCACACATTAACACTCAACCTTATAGACCCCTTTGCACTGACAATGGTCAAAAATGTCTTTAACATATCTCATTATCTACTTAATGGTTTCCATCAATTTGAAAGAGGTTGTGATCACCTTCCTTCTCAAGAACTTGGAAATATTTTCAATGACCCCTTGAATGTCAGGAAGGTGATCTATTTTGTTGGCGTTATGATTGTTTATGGATTGAGGATGACCTCCTATGCTTTCCATGTCTCTTTTCATTGCACTTTTGATGTCATTATTCCTATACACTATGATCTTGAAGACCTTGGTTAGGTAATGGGAGATTCACCTTATGGATCAATATCATATCATGTTCATCCATAAAGGGGGGTTTAAAATTGTGAAAATTAAAGTCAATATTTTGTAGGTATTGGGGGGGATGTATAGTATTAGGGGGCTTATAAGTATTAGTGGGTATAAAAATGGGTCAAGGACGATTTTAAGGATGGAAAATTGTTTTAAAATATAGAGACCTTGGTGGATCTTAGTAATCCTTCATATGCCAACTATAAATGTTTGGCGATTTTTTTGTAAAAATATTAAAATTTCTAAGGATTTTATATAGTTTGTATAAAATTTTGGCGATTTTTAAGGTAAAATAATTTTATCCTATAGAATTTGGGCGAATAAGTTTTAGAATAGTGAATCATTTTTTAGGAAAAACCATGGAAAATTAGCCCATGAGCGAAATTTAGCCCCTAAAATAATCCTTGTAAATTTTATTATTGGAAAGATGTATTAGGAGGGGGGTTCAAAAAAAGGATCTTTGGAGGTATTTATCAATAGTTAGTGAAATTAGGGGTATTCCTTAATATCCCACGAATGCACATTCTATGTGATAGGTTCACTGAGTGAAGACCCTGTGGGTTAGGTAATCTTTTTCCTTCTCAAGGTGTTCCTCATTTGATATTCTTATAACCCTCATGGATAGGGTGTTCAAAATTCTAATATTTTGAGAAGATAGTTCTCTGTATAGGTATTCTCCCTATAGAATTCATGGCCAAGGTACCCATTTCCCAACATGATTTCTATTAATCAACACATACAAGAAATTGATGTTACTTGATCCAGGTGGATACTGGTACCCACTTGTTCCACTAATTTCGAATAGTTCCACATCTTGGCGTATTTTCTACAGTTTTTCGAGTACCAAACTTCTGGGGTCATTTTGAGGCCCTAAATGACATATTTTTTGGTGCGGCAATGCTCAATATACAATAAAAGGTAGATATTGGTCCATCCAGAATGTGTACTTCTTGGATAGACCTTTCTGATGTGTTATTGATTTCCCCAAACATAGATTGTATGTAAAATTTTCTCCCTCGGGAAGTTGACGTATCAACTAACCACATCGGGGCCCAAAACCTTTTGGAATTTCATATTGTAGGGTTAGGGTTTTGGATGTTTAGGGTTTTCTCATTGATGCTTTATGTTAAAAGGCCCTTTTGACCACTTTGTAATCAATTTCTTGCGAATGAGTGTGGCCAACACATTTCTTTCTTCAAGGATAAGCTACCACCATTCTAGCTAGTTTGTGTGCTTGGAAATTTATAGTATTTTGTATTTTATTCATTAATATAATATGATTTTAACTGTATTACTGTGTTTCTTGCAATATCTATGTGTGTTTCCTTGTTATATATCTTCCTTCATTTATTTTTCATCATAATCCCAATCAGTGGTATCAAATAAATTTTCTCTTTATTGTTTATTGATGCATGTCCCCAATGACGTCAAGCTATCGACATTTCGGTCTTGAACTAGTTGATCTTGGGGAAGAACACTCTCGCCAACCGAAGCAGCCTCCCATGGAAGAATAAAAGAGAGACGACGAAGTAGGATTTCCTATCAAATTGTTGCTAGAATAATCCCTTGTGCAATAGAGGAACAAGATAATGGATAATTTCATGTAGATGCTTCGATGGTTTCCCATGACAACAGAGGAAATTTCATCCAGAAGTCTCTTCGAAGGTGCAATGCCCTTAAAAGTACAAATTAACTTTGATATTCCTTTATTTGAAGTCTTCATAGACGTCGACCCTTTGAAAAAATGGTTAAATCTACTAGAAGGTTATTTCTCTGTCCAAAAAATTTCCAACAGTTAAAAAAATCACCATTTTTCTCCTTAAATCCCTTGCCCATGTCAGAGATTGGTGGGAAACTTACTGTGAGAGACATATCAAATATGATTCTACAATTTCTAGGCTCGAACCCACTTGTGCATCTTTTTTTTATGCCCTCAAGGAGAAATACTACTCTATTGGAAACTATGATGACCAGTACACAAGATGGACAAATATGCATCAAGAGAGAGACCAGGCAATGCCAGAGTACACCAACATCTTCCATACCTTTTGAAAAAAGTTGGTTATTAAATAATCTGAGAGGAACATAGTTTTGAAGTACCGTAGTGGAATAAATAGGTACATCTAAACATATATGGAGTTCTTGGACATATTCTCATTGAGAGCCACTTACGGATATGGTGCCAAGATCGAGAAAATGTTCAAGAAAAAGAATACATAGGATTTTAGTTCTGCAAAACCATCACAACAGAATCACTATAAAGGTGACCCTAACTCCTAAAAAAAGGACATATCAAGGATGGATAGCCCCAAGACAACTAATCCAAACCATAAACGAAGAAGGGTAATGATAAGTCAAAGAAGAATAATGAAAAGTGGTGCGAGTTCCACAAATTTCCTTGGCATAAAATTGATGAATGTCACTCCAAAAATTCATGGTTGGCTAAGATGAAAGCCTCAAAGTCAGATGTTGGCTTAGACTCTGATTCAAAATTAGATAGGGGAAAACATATCATTGACGTGGAACCCAGTGTCACCATTACTACCACAAAGGTCCAACCAAAGGGATGAAAGGATCCTGAAGAAGGGGAGCACCTCTTCCACTCACAAATTTGGGTGAAGGGGACCCCACTCCATTTCATTGTTGACAGTGGTATCCATAAGAACTTATTATCATCATAGGTCATCAAGAGGTTGAACCTAACAATGAAATTTCACCCTCAACCATACACCATTGATTGGCTTAGCTAGGGACAAGGCATTCGTGTCAGCCAACAATGTTTCCTGCAATACGAAATCAATCCCTTCAGAGATAAGGTATTATGTGATGTTTCTCCAATTGAATTCTATGATTTTATTTTAGGACAACCACATATGTGGAAGCGTCATACTATTTATGAATCTAGGAATTGTAGTCTCGTTGTTAATTTTGGGATGTAAACTCTACAAGGCACTAGAGGCAGTCCCAACTATTGTGGTCTCTTTGATCTCTGTGAAGTAGTGCATAAAGGTGATCTCTCAGAATGGGATATTTTTCCCCTTTATGGTTCAGTCGGAAGGTGAACGGAATATCACTACAACTTCCAAAACCTATGCATGAGGTCCCTCTACATAGTAGAAGCAGGTGGAAAATATAGGGGAAGAACATAAAGCATCTTTTCCTCAATCATTAGGTTTCTTTTGCACTGTAAGGTAAAGTGCTCAATTGATTTGAAACAAATTATCCTCTTCATAAGAACCCTCTATATAGGTGTTCTATTATGGAGAATGAAGAAATCAAATGCAAAATTCAAGAGATAATTTTGAAGGGGCACATTAGACCAAACTCCTCACCTTGTGGGAGCCCAATTTTTTAGGTTCGAAAGAAGGATGAGACATGGTGACTTTGAATTAATTAAAGAGCCATGAACATGATCACATTTAATAATTGGTACCCAATCCCTAAGATTGATGATCTTCTAGATCAAATAAAGGGCACAAAAAATTTCAGTAAGATTGATCTAAAGTCAGGCTACTACTAGGTACCGATTGAGAAAATCGATGCATGGAAGACAACCTTAAAGTCTAAAGAATGTCTCTTCTAGTGGTTGGTCATGCCTTTCAGCTTGAATAATTCCCTGTCCATATTCATGGATGATAGATGATATGTTGTGTTCATTCAAAAACTCCATTGTGGTCATGTATCTAGATGACATCATCATATTTAGAAAAAACTGGGAGGAACATTTGAAGCACATTCAATAGGTTTTGGGCACCCTTTGACAACACAAGTTATATGCCAATTTGGAGAAGTGTTCTTTCAACATGTAGAGAATTCAATATTTTGGATACATCATGGACGAGCAAGGTGTGCATATGGATCTAGCCAAGATCCAATTCATTCACAATTTGTCGACCCCGAAGACATTGACTAAGATCCAAACGTTCTTGGGCCTCACCAACTTCTACTGTAGGTTTTTGTTGGGGTTCTCTCATATCGATTGGGCCCTAATCTAGGTGAATAAGGGTGGAGCCAAGGCCAAGTTTATTTGGGTTTCATCACAACAAAAATCATTTGAGGATTGAAATTTTATGTCTGCTCAGTACCATTCATTATTCTACTAACTTGCAACAACCATTTGAGATTAAGAAATATGCTTTATATTATTCTATCGGTGCAATCATCACTCAACATGGGAATCTTATGGCCTATCACAATGAACACTTTCTGATGTTGTTCGTAGATACCATACCTACGACAAAGATATGTAATACAATGTGTATGAATGTCGATGGTGGAAGTATTACATTATGGGAAAGGAAATGATCATCCACACTGATCACATGCCTCTGTAATTCATGCAGACACAAGGAAAGTTACAAAATGACCACCGTCAAAAGTGGTACACATAATTGTAAAAATTCCACTTGAACATCAAGCATAACAAGGGTAGCACCAACAATGTTGCATACTACCTCAATCAACCATTGGTTGTGGCACTAACCATATTTCTTAACTCTCATGGGCATGATACCTATGGGTGGCCACAATTATACAATAGTGACTATGAATTTGTTGCTACCTATTAGACATTGAGCATAGTAAAACTAGTTCGAGACTTTCATCTCTAGGATGGAATGTTATGCCACCTAATCCATCACAATTTTCCTTCAAGAAAGCATTCAAAGTTGATTTGGGAATCTCATTACAGTAAGGAAACATGACACTTTGGCATGGAAAAAAAGGTGGTAGTAGTACAAAAGCATTTGTATTGGCCAAATCTTCGAGAATATGTCAGCAAGCATATCAGATCATGCACTGTCTGTGCCATTTCCAAACCCACCATTAATAAAAAGGGGATATACACCCCTATGCCTACTCCTAATAGGCCTTGGTAATCCATCTCCATGGATTAAATGTCCATTCTACCTTCAACCAAGCATGGTAATGATTGTGTCTTCATGGTCATTGGTAGATTCTCTAAGATAGAATTTTTGACACCCTGCAAGAAGAGTATCATAATCGAGGCCACCACTAAGCCCTTCTTTGAGCATGATTGGGTTCATTTTTGTCTCCCACAGAACATTATTTTATATTGATACAATAGGTTCCTAATTAATTTTTGTTCCAACCTATGGTTGATAATGGACACCAAGCTAATCAAATTGACTTCCTTCCACCCACAGACTAGTGGACCAAAAAGGTAGTCAACAAGATGATTTTTTATATCATGAGGATGTACAATTCCAAACATCCACACACATGGGATGAGAGACTTTCTTATGTTAAACATAGATACAACAGATCCCTCCAAAAATCTATTGGCCACATCCCTTTTAAGGTGTTATTGGGGTTCTATCCAATGGCCCCCATTGACGTAGCTCTTCCCATTGAAACATCATAGGAATAATCTTCCCATGCTTAGACCAAGGTTGATCGAGTAGCTAGTTTTTTTGAAATTTTCCATCACATCCAACAACAAGTTCATGATATTTTGTAGAAAGACAACACAAAGTACAAGCAATGCCATGATCAACATCAGATACCACACAATTTTTAGGCGGGAGATAAGGTATGGTTGAATTTATAGAAAGAGAACCTCACAGGACCCCAATGGAACCTCTATCCCCTTCAATACAGGCCTTACACCATCACCAAGGTCACGGGTAAGAATTCTTTTGAATTAATTATTTCCCCTTTCCTTGGCTTGCACCTCGTATTTAATGTGGAACTGCTTCAACCATATTTTCCACCTCTCATAGACAATTCATACGTGGTCGAGAACTTGGCCCCTACATAACTCAACCCTGACTTCATTTAGAAGGAAAAAGTTGTTAGGATCATGGAAACCAATATGAAAGGCACCCCCAACAAAAAATCCAACTCTAACATGTTGTCAAAGTCGGGTAGCTTCTTCACCAGGGAAAGTATCTCACCAAGAATCAGATTTAGCAGAATTTTCTCCATATGATGGAGGAACTTGATGCAATGGGGACCATTTATTCATAAGGGGGGATGAATGATTGATTTGGATACTAGTGGCCACCTACCTATTCCACTAATTTTGAATGGTTCCACATGTTAGTATTTTTTCTATCATTTTTTGGTTCCCAAAATTTCAGGGCCATTTTGAGGCCCTAAACAACATTTTTTTGGCTCATAAGTGCCTACTATGTAGTCGAATGTAATACTAGGCCATTTGAAATGTTTAATTATCTTTTATAGCTTTCCAACGGGCTACCAAGCACCCCAAACAGAGATCGCATGCAAACATTGTGCCCCTGCGAAGTTGACGTATCAACTAACCACATTAGGGCCCACAAACCTTTTGGCATTTCATCTTCTGAGGTTACAGTTTTGGATGTTTAGGGTTTTCTCATTGATGCTTTATGTTAAAATGCCTTTTTTGACCTCTTTGTAATCAACTTCATGTGAATGAGTGTAACCAACACATCTCTTTCTTCAAGGATAAGATACCACTATTCTAGCTAGTATGTGTGCTTTGCAGTTTATAGTATTTTGTATTCCATTCATTAATAGAATATGAGTTTAACCATATTACTATGTTTCTTGCAATATATTTGTGTATTTCCTTGTTATATCTCTTCCTTATTTTCATTATCGACATAATTTGGATCACTAACATTCTCCTATAATTCCATGGAGAACTTGATGTCTTCATAGAGACAATTAAGGTGTTCAAAGTGTTCGACATGTAATCTTTGGGATTGCATTTTTTGTAACAATAATGTACATATGAAGCGTCATAGGTAATAGGAAAATCCATATGTTGGAGAATACCAACAATTACATTTTGTATATTTATTGAGCTTCAAGCTAATGGAATAATCATCCTATGGAGTTATGATTTCTTCCCACTCATGTCCTCACAGTGGTATCATAGCCAGCGTTGTTAACTCCATGAGTAGATCCCATGAAATTTTCCCAGTATGTTGAAACACCCTTGTATGTCCCTCTTCCCTCTGTGCTCTGGTAAATTCTAATATGTGTTATAGTCTGACGTGAAGCTATTTCCATGCATTTTTTTCTGAACCCTAATCTCCACGTTTCTCTTTCTCTCTACAATTCTTACCTCGACTCCAACTACCTTTCACACTTCCATTACACTAGAAATGACTCATAACCATCTCTTTGTTGTCTTAGTCTGGTTGAGGTTCCATTTACATTCATGCAATTACACTTCAGTTAAGGTTCCATTTGAGCACACCTCCCTCAACCTAAGGGTATTCTCTGACACTGCTAACAACCTCAACCTATCCCTAGTGATGACCACACCTCACTCTATTAGAACTAGAGACATTTCTCGACGACTACACTGTATATGATATTAAGCTAAGAAAAACCCTAATCCGAGCGATCACCATCTTTGCAACTTCGAACCAATGAATTTGAGCGACTACCAACTCTGCAATTTTAAATAGTGAATTTGAGTGACCACCATATATATGAATTCAAACCAGTGAGGAATAAAAATAAGACATGGCAACATTAAGCATTTCAAGTCATTCCTCATTTCTTCACAACTTGCGACTATTCCTGATCTTTCAATGTTCACTTGAGGATCTAGTATGACAAAAAGGATTTAGGGATAATGAAAATGGTTCGAATAATCAACTCGTCTCAAACAGACGATTATCATATCTCTCATGGATCATATGAAGAGATTGTTTATGTACTCATTCTGAGTGAAACAAGTACAATATAATTGTTATGTACTCATTATGTGCTTAACAAGTTGATGATTGAAGAAGCAGTTCTACAAGACAATTCATTCGCTCATCTCCATTGTCGGTGTGGTGATGACCGACAAGGAGAACTACAAAGAATGGTACAAGAAGATCAAGAGCATGTTGATCTTCAATTATATACGGAAATGAATTTGTGAAGTAGAAATAGTCCCTTGGAGCAACAAAATCACTGAAGAAGAATAATAATCAAAAGAAGAAGCCTCATAATTAAATATGAAAAGTAGCAGACCTGGTAGAAGACCAACCATTCCAACCTCAAACAAAGCACATGAAATATGGAAAAACAAAGACCAAAAGGAATGTGTTGTAATCTCTACAAAAATAAGTGAGGAGGTGAGTCATCATATTGCTTCTATTAGTGATTCCTATGGCACCTTGAAGAGATTGAATGACTTGTATGATACACATTTTGAACTAGAATTCATACAACTAATGTTGAAGCTCTTCGACCTAGAGTTGAAGTATCATGACCTATGGATTTAGCTTTAGAAATAAAATCCATAATGCATTATATTGAAGCCACTGGAGTGAATATTTATATCCCTCTCACAACCTTCATTAAGGCCCTCTACTTTACATATTCTCACTACCTTGAATCACTAAAAGAAAGTGGTCAAATTAAATCCATCACATTTGGAAATATGCTGGAGAAAGTTGCAGAACATGAGAAATCCTTTGGAAAGACTTCATCTCCTTCAACTACCAATAATTTTTATCTTTCTAAAAAAGACAAGAGTAAACCACATAATTCCTCTAGAGGAGAAAGCGGCTGAAGAGGATGTGGATGTGGAAGAAAGAGTTTTAGAGTAATGGGGATAGACACAACCAAGGTGATAGATCCAATCTCCATTGTACCCATTGAAAAAAGATAGGGTCACATGAAGCAGATGATTGCAAAGTTATGTGGGATAAGATCAAAGAATATAGACAAAATAAGAAATAGGACAAAGGTAAACCTTTAGAACCAACAAAAGGTAATCCACCTGAATCTTCCCATTACATTGTTTCCCATTACAATATAGGAGTAACAAAATATTTATTTAACACTACATATAATCCTTGGAAATATGCATGGCTTCTTGACACATGAGCAACCTCTCACATGACATTATGAAGAGACCTATTTTAAGAATTGAATGACAATGTAGGTGGAATAGTGTATTTTTCAGACAAGTCCAGCCTCAAACCCTCAAAAATGGGAACCATCAGACTCAAGTTGCATGGATTCCCAAATTTTCTTCTGGATAGTGTACTCTATCTTCCTGAGATGAAAATGATCTTGTTGTCCCTTGTGCACATAAGAGAGCAAGACCACTTTGTTCATATGATTGGTGGAAAAGTTGAAATACAAAAGGATTCTGATAAAATGCTTGTTATGACCGGAATGGAAGATCGAAAATTGATGAATTTGAATGGGATATCTGCCCATACACAAAATGTTGCACATCTCTATGATCATGGTGAAGGTATAATTCCATCTAGTCATTTGTGGCATGATAGATTTGTCCATATCAATTATGATAGTTTTCACTTATTAAGAAAGAATAGTGTTTATGGTTTGTCTGTTATTCCTAGGAAAGTGAAACAATGTGATGATTGTATCCTTGGAAATCATAGTAAACAACCATTTCATGATTCTACTTCCAGAGCATCTAGAAAAATTGAAATGATTCATTCTAATTCATGTGGCCCTATGCATGTTATTTCTACAAATGGAAAAAAATATATCATGTCTTTTATTGATGATTGCACAAGGAAGTGTTGGATGTACTTGGTGAAAGTTAAATCACAAGCTTTTGAAACATTTTAAAATTTTCATGTATGGATTCAAAATGAAGCTCAATCTTGTATTGGATCTCTTTGCACTGATCATGGAAGATAATATACATCTAATTAATTTTAAAGCTACCTTCAACAACATGGGATCAAACATCAAACCACAGTTCCATACAATCCTCAACAAAATAGTGTAGTTGAATGAATGAAAAGGACACTCCTAAATATGGTTTGTTCCATTATGTTTTTCAAGAATGTTAAATTGATGTTTTGGGATGATGTCGTTCTATGTGCAGTTTATGACAAAAACATTTGTCCATCTCATTCTCTTAAAAATAAGACTCCTTATGAAATTTGGTATGGTGACATTCCTTCAATGAGGCATCTCAGGGTCTTTGGTTCCACTTGCTATGTATTGATTCCTAAGGAGAAAAGAAGTAAGCTTGATGCAAGGAGTCAGAAGTGCATGTTCTTGGGGTACTCAAATACCACCAAGGGGTATCGTCTTTATAATGAGACAAACAAGAATTTATTCCTTTCCAAAGATGTGATCTTTCTTGAATCCATCAAAAAAGATGAAATTATTGAGAGGCATCTTGATCATTTGGACAGATTCACTCGTGTAAATACATATTATGAATTTGAATATGATATTTCACATATTGAAGGGGGGGTCACTATCTTGGGTCAATCTCTAGAATCTCCTTTTGAAGAACCATATTCCCCACATGAAGAAGTTCATGCCACTTCATCCAAACCTGAAGTTCAGTTGGATGATGTGATCGAGAAAATTGAAAAGTTGAGGCTTGATGAGAACTCAACACCATCTCAATCAGCTGAGAAACCAAGACCATCTCAGAAAGTTCCACCAAAATGGCTCACTAAAACACTTGAAAGTGTTCATCTAAATGAGGTTGTAAAGATAGGAACCAAAATGTCCTCAAGACAATATGGAGGTAATGTAGATTATTCAAACTCATATGATGTATATGACATGGATGTTTCATATGATTGTGAATTGAATTTATTTACTAATCATGAACTAGATTCCTTTAAAGAATCCACTTATATTGATGAATGGAAAGAATCCATGTAGAAGGAATATGATGCTCTCATCAAGAATGAGACTTGGAATTTGGTGGATCCTCCATTTGGAACCAAAACAATCGTCTAAAAGTCGGTATTCAAAAACAAGTATAGATCGGATGACTCACTTGACAATCACAAGAGAAGGCTCATGGGAAAATAATTTTCATGGAAAGAAGGTGTTTATTATGAGGATATTTTTCCCCCAGAAAAAAATGAGATACCATCCATACTCTATTTTCCATGGTGACACATAATGGATGGAAAATTGATCAGGGGATCAAATTTTTCTCAATTTTCAAAGTTCTCGGAATACGACGAAAACAGTGCCATTGCGTCCGTCTCGTCTTCCTGATTCCGGCGATATATTTACTTTCGCAAACGGAGTCCGTATGAAAGAGTTATCGCGATCTGTCCGCCAAGCCAAACAGGCAAAAATTTGGATGCTGACTGTACCTGTCCGTACAGTCTGTACGGTGACATGGAAAGGTTGTACCATCATGATGACATGGCAGTTAGATGATGTGGTGCATTTTCATTGGTCAGTTGTTGGCGAATACGGTGCTGACACATGTCACTGGATAGTCAATGAAGTGAGGACACGTGGCCCAATTCATTGGTGCCACGTGTCACTCATTGACTGGTTATTGGGTTCATGTGTAAAATGTAATGGAGGCCGCGGGGTTCGACCCCCGGACCTCTCACACTATACAAAGTCCTCGCCAACCTTCGCTAACCATCATGCCGCCAAATGTTTCTTGTTTAATATGTCAAAACGATTGCATTTAAGTTTGGTCGTAAGCTTTGAACGAAAAGGGGGCGGGCCGAGGCTAAGCCCCGACCCATGGTTCCATAGCATAACACATATAACCGTGTGTTAATATTGTAATACCCACACACAAACCATATATTATATATGTAATAACCATTGATATGACCACCGTATATGAATGGTGCGGTTGTAATATTTATGCGCGCGGATGAATGTTATAACAAAACCAAAGTTTAAAACTATATTTTTGTATGTGCGCGGGGTTGGAATATAACCCGTGAGTTTTGGTTTAAAACGCGCGGTTCCAACGGTTATGGTAGTTTACTATTTCTCCTAGCCCAAGGTCCTATGCGCCATGTGTCCAAGTGCCGAGGCAGTTAGGGGATGGCGTGCCCTTAACCGTCCTACGATTTGTACCGGTGCGCGGTTGCATACGGGACTGAGTTTTTATGCTTAAATGAGCATGTGAGCCAGGTTTGTAAACCAAGGGTGCGATTTGTAGAACCAAAGACAGCAAAGTTGAAGAGGGAGACTTCAAGGAGGCTAACTTCTTCATTTGTTGACCGATTGAGGTGCCGAAAGAGCCCAGACAGGGGTTTTGGGACGTTGGGAAGCCATTGGAGCAGTCGGTTTGTCATTTTGAGCATTGTAAGGCATGTTTTTGAGCACTATGAGCAATTTAATAATAATGATCCATTGGAAGCTGGACCAGGAGATGTAGCACGGAGAGGGGTGAACTCCTTTATCAAGTTGTTGTGTTTATGTGCTGATGTTCATTATTTATGTTGTTGTCTATGTGTATTTTTCATAAGTAATCCTTAATTTATGTGTTGCAAATTGATCCTGTTACTTTAAACACATAACATTTCACTTGCAATAATTATTCAATTTTTTCAAGTCTTCTTCATTTTTAGATCAAAAATTCATCAAATGGATGTGAAGATTTCTTTCTTGAATGGAGACTTGAAAGACAATGTGTTCATGTCTCAACCATAAGGATCTGTTGTGAAGGGACAATAACATAAGGTATGCAATGTCATGAAATCGTTATATGGATTGAAACAAGCACTACAAGCATGGTATGAAACGTTAACTGAGCATCTTCAGAAATTAAATTTCAAGCATTTCAATCTTGACAATGCAACTTTCCTTGTCAATAAAGTCATAAAATTGTTGTATATCTTGTAGTATATGTAGATGATCTGTTGATAACATGGATAAATGAAATCTACAAAACATCCATAAATAAAGAGTTAAAGAAAAGATTTGAGATGACAGATTTGGGGCATTTTCACTACTATTTGGGCATTGATGTGATTCAAAATCCAAGGTTAATATTCATTTCGCAGAAGAATTACATTGGATAATTGTTGAACAAGTTTGGCATGGATGAGTGCAATCTTGTCTACTCCAATGGAACAAAATTTGAAACTCGCATCAAAAGAAGGGAATGAATTTGAGGATGCAACCAAGTGTAGATAACTTGTGGGGAGTCTTATCTATCTTACTACCACCAGACCATACATTTCATTTCTTGTTTGGTTTCTTTCTAGGCTCATGCAAAAGCCTTGAGAAGGAAATTGTTCTGCTACAAAAAGAGTTCTGAAATACTTAAAAGGAACTCAAGATTTAGGACTAAGATACTCTAAGGTGGATGACTTCAACCTGATTAGATATTTTTATTCACACTTTGATAGAGATAAGGGAAATGGAGTATCAACTTTAGGCTATCTCATGAGTCCTGGATCAATGGTTTTCTCCTGGAGATCATGCAAACAATCAACTCGATCAGATTCCAAAATAGAGGGAAAATATGTGGCAATTGTAGAAGCAACAAAGGAGATTGTGTGTCTCGGGAAAATACTTGAATATTTACAGGAGAAACAAGTGAATTCTAATCCTCTTCTAGTAGACAATACTTCTGAAATCAAGTTGGCCGAGAATCCTAGATTCCATTATCGAACTAATCACATGAACACAAATTCTCACTTGATTATATATCATGTAGAATCCAAGACTATTCACTTGAGACATTGTTCCACAAATGATAAAATTGCGGACACCTTCACCAAAGTGCTTGGAAGAGAAAAATTTGAGAAGTTCAAAATGATGCTTGGACTCACACACCCATTCAGTTTAAGGGGGGAAATGTTGGACACATAATCCTAGGTATTGTGCTTTTTGTAATAGTAATGTACATATGAAGCATCATAGGTGATAGGAAGAGTCATACGTTGGAGAAGACCAATAGTTACATTTTGTATATTTATTGAGCTTCAAGCTAATGGAATAATCATCCCATGGAGCTATGATTTCTTCCTGTTATCACTCCAAGAAACTCCTTAGGTTTGTAGGCTAAGGATGCTTGGTAACTTAGAAATAATGTGTATATATATGCTTGGGACAATGGGGTCTTTAATGATCAATGTAATAGACACTTATCATATATCTAAAGAAACAGTGTTTTCAGGAAACAATAATCAGATCAAGTAAATTGAAGGAGGGGATGAAGAACACTATTCTTGATTGCCAAATACAACTGAATGTAGGGCTTAATTCAAGATAAAAAGAAATCATTTACTTCAATCCTAGGAGCTTAATAAAGAGATAACAGTCTTCATAAGCTAAAATAAACTGAAACAAAGTACAGAAAGGGAAAGATGGATTTCTGATATTGAAAACGAAAGGAAACTGAACTTTATTTCTGTAAAAAGAGTCTATACATTAGTACAAAATATCTCCCAGTTTGAACCCTTGTCTCTTAGAAAAGATAGGCATTTATAGCCTTTTACAATCAGTTTTTAAGATCCTAAAAACTTGGATCTGTATCTAAAAATAACAATTCAAATCTAACTAAGAAACTTGATAACAAAGACTTGATAACTAGACTAGCATTCGAATTGTCTTCAATCTCAAAATTTGACATCTGTATTATTCAGCTTCTGGAATCTGTGGTGTCATGAAACGTGCAGCGGCACTTGTCTTGGTAGCTGGATTTCTTCAGTTATTCATAGTAGATACTTTAGGATATCATTTAGCATGTGGTTCTCAAAACTCCCACGAATCTCTGATGCAAAGTCTTTTGCGAGCAAGTTGTTATCCCTTTGATACTCTGGAACCTCTTTATAACCTGTGAAAAATGACATGGTTCGTCCTTAGCTTTCAAAAATGCTTTTTCTGCTTTCACCAGCTAACTCACCTTATGATTCGCTGGTTAGCTGGTGAAAGCGCTGCCTTTCCCCAGCTAACTGGTTGTAAAATTACACTGTGCGCTTGTGAAAGCTCCGCCTTAGCCCAAAATAAAATTTCACCTCCAAAACTGTGATTCCATCAAAAACTCAATGTGTCTCTACTTTATCCCCTTGCATGTTCACAACAACCTGAGCAAGCACTTGCAAATCTGGGTGTGATTTTGTCTTTTGCTTCAATTTTTTGATTTTCCTTTTAAGGCGCTTTGCTAGCCACCATAGACTGTTATAGTCTTTGGTGATTTTCTGTTTCCTCTTCTTTTCCTTGACACTTTCACGAGCCAGTTTTTCAAATGCAACATTAGTTTTTGCAAAATTATCAGACAACTTCTTGTATCTTTCCTTTATCACCCTCTCTAAGACCTCCTGCTGAGCAATCACTTCTTTGAGATGCTTGATTTTCTGAGTTTTCTTCAACTTAGTGTTCTTAGATGTTTCCCCTTCCTCAGTGTGAGTAAAGGTCTCATAATTATGTGCAAACTCAATGGAATGTTCAGGACTTTTGATGACAGGGCTCTCATCCTCTTGCTCTGGTTCTGATTCTGTGTAAGGAAAGTTTTAAGATGTTTGTTCTCTTTTCTGTAGGCTTCTCTGTAGTAGTTTCAAAATTAAATTTTTTCTTTGACCTGTGATATTTCACACCAGAGATTCTATCTTCCGGAGGTCCTAGAAGGGTTCTCCTCTTCCTCGAGCTTCTTTGAGGATTCAATTGCTTCTTTCCATCTTTCCCATGTTCATTTACGGGCTGAGTTTG
>ML786232.1:242731-305473 GCA_009831015.1 Picea engelmannii | reverse complement strand
AGAGGGGGTACCCCCCCTCTGCACTCCCCCGCGTGGAAGAGTGTACATACTTCTGGGGTGTAAATACTTCATGGGGTATAAACACGGCTGAAAGCAAGGACCTCTGAATCAGGAAGATAATCAGGCTCCACAACCAACATTTTCTGATTTTCCTTTTAAGGCGCTTTGCTAGCCACCATAGACTGTTATAGCCTTTGGTGATTTTTTGTTTCCTCTTCATTTCCTTCACACTTTCATGAGCCAGTTTTTCAAATGCAGCATTGGTTTCTGCAAAATTATCAGACAGCTTTTTGTATCTTTCCTTTATTACCCTCTCTAAGACCTCCTGTTGAACGATCACATCTTTGAGATGCTTGATTTTCTGAGTTTTCTTCGACTTAGTGCTCTTAGATGTTTCCCCTTCCTCGATGTGAGTAAAGGTCTCATAATTATGTGCAAACTCAATGGAATGTTCAATACTTTTGATGACAGGGCTCTCATCCTCTTGCTCTGGTTCTAAGTCTGTGTAAGGCAAGTTTTAAGATGTTTGTTCTCTTTTCTGTAGGCTGCTCTGTAGTAGTTTCAAAATTCAATTTTTTCTTTGACCTGTGATATTTCACACCAGAGATTCTATCTTCCGGAGGTCCTAGAAGGGTTCTCCTCTTCCTCGAGCTTCTTTGAGGATTCAATTGCTTCTTTCCATCTTTCCCATGTTCATTTACGGGCTGAGTTTGAGTTTCAAAGCCCTCCCAAAAAAGAAAATGTTTCCAGGTCCTTCCCTTCTGTCTTAGCTCCTCCAGAATGATCAATTTAATAAGGCCAAAGTGGCAAAGAGTGTTCTTCATGCTTAGAGGTCCAGCTCTAATCTTTTTACAGACTTTAGTTAAGCTCTTGTGCAGGAAGAAAGGTAGATTTAGGAGAGTTTTACGTGTGAAATGGTCTAAGAGCTTGAAATGATACAAAATCAGTTTGGCATACCTGCCTTCTGAAGTTATGTAGAGTTGGATGCCCTTAAACAAATCCTACCACTCATCCTCTAAATGGGAAACTAGCATGCTCTTCTTCCATGCATTATGCTTGAATTCTTCCTTCAAATATGCTCTGAAATTTAAGTTTTTGGTGGCAGTCGTTTTGAACCAACTCTGGCCCGATCTTGGTAAGCTCGTCGCTGCAGCGATAGCAGCTTCATCCACGATGATCTCCAAGGACCCAACACAGGCTTTATTTCCATCAAACGTTTTAGCAAACGCTTCTGCTGTTGATTGATGATAGCCATTCTGTAACCTTTCAACAAATTCCATACAACCTGCGTTTGAGAAGTGTTTTTGCACTTCTGGATGCATCTGTAGGAAGGATAGACTGTCCAATTCTTTTCTCAGTAAATAACCACTACGTCTCCTCGCCATATGCAACTCAAAACCCGAAACGATTTTGCATACCAAACTCTGCAATCTATTGTTCGGGCCGAGGTCTTGCGCTGGTGAAAGCACTCGACTTTGTATTTCAACATTAAAAACTTAACATACATTTGTGAGCGATGTGTGTTGGGGAAGCGATGAGCTGGTTTGATGTCGTCATCAGAGTAGTACTGCACCTGTACCTACAATGATGGATTCAAATTCACCATTTCCGATGCCATGATTGTGAAGCATGCATTATTGAATGAGATTTGCTTTGCAATCCGAGTTAAACGTGCAAACCCGAGTCTCCATCATTATCCACTTTCACCAATGCATCACACTTGATTGCATGATGTGGGATGAGCGTATCATCATTTGATTTTTTAAAACGTGGATAAATCACACGTGATTCCCGCTTTCACCAGCTAATGGCCCGTGAGAAGCGCTCCTCGGCTGTTGAAAATCGCCACTTTCACCAGCGCACGACCCGTGATAAATTCTCCTTAGCTGTTGAAAGTCACCACTTTCACCAACTAACCATCATCTTTAAAACACTCGTTAGCTATTGAAAGCATTTTATGAAAATTTTAAAGAGAAGACCTTTATGGGTCGTCTTATTTCTAAGACAAAAATCAAAACCTAAGTCTTGCTACTAGAAAACTCAAAACCAAACTTGAGAAAACTACCAATAGCCATGCTATCAACCACAAAATGCAACCATAGTGACGAATTCATTTTGGGAGCTAACACTTCCCACTCCTGGCCCGACACAAAAAATTTATTGATTTCCTCTCTCCCATGGGGCCATATCACATTAGTGTCATCCATGTATCTCTTCCATATTGTTGGCTTCAAGGGATATGCATCCAGAGCTCTTTTCTCAAAAGTTTCCATAAATATATTAGCCATTGTGGGAGATAGAAGATACCCCATCACTACATAATTTATTTTATCATAGAATTCTCCTTGAAATCTAAAGACCGTTGATTGAAGGAAAACTTATGCCAAGTTTGTTGTTTCAGGGTGAATAACCTCCTTGATAATATGAACTGCTTCATTGAGGGGTATCTTAGTGAAAAGAGAAGCAACATCAAAACTGATGATCATATCATCAATCTCTACTTTATCATTCTTAATTATTTTCACGCAATCAGTGGAATGTTTAATGAACGAATCTATATTTCTTACCAAGCGACCTAGAATCTTCACCACATATTTGATCAATTCATAAGTAGGAAAATCAAATGTGTTGACAATCGTTTTTGGAGGTATTTCATCTTTATGGAATTTTGGCAGATCATAAATCCTTGGAATTATCTCATAGCAATGAAGCAATCTCTTTTTGGTTATTTCATCCAAGTTGGATCCCTTTATTACCTTTTTTACTTCCCTTGTTATTCTCTCTTTTGGGTTAATTTCCAACCTCCTATAGCTACCACTCAAGGTGAGGTGCTCAATCATTTCCACTTTGTAATCCTCATAGGTCAAAATCACAATAGTCCCACCTTTATCAACTTTCAATATCATTAAATATATGTTGCTTATAAGGTTCTTAAGCACCTAGTGTTCTTCCTTACCTATATTTATCCTTAGAAGTTTTTCTCTTCTCAATATTATTGTGCATTTCTATCTGATACTTGTCCTCATTGGCTAGGTATTCAATGATATAATCTATGTTGTAAATTATGCTATTAGTCAAGATGGAATTAGGGTTCAATGTAGAGTTTAGTCCCTTCTTAAGAATTCTTAGTTTCGCATCCTCCAATTCATGAGACAATAGGTTGACAACTTTCTTCACGTCTTTGTGATTTATGTCCACATTTTGCTTCTCCACCAATCATTTAAGATTATTTTCCTATCTTCTACATGACACACACCCCTTCTTATCCACCCTAAAAACAAATGTTGGAGTCTATAACTACCAAATGTCAAAACAGATTATCATATCCAATTCTAAATGCAAATCCAATGCATTGTGTGACATGTGGTCTAGAGTAGATCTATTTTTCCTTATTTTTCCACAAATGAGAGCCATAAAAAGTCTATCAAAAGTCGTGTTATTCCATCTATTCCTTATACAGTGGTTAATGATCCAAACCTAGGAAATACACCTTTGTCTTTGCATTTTTTTAGAAATTACAAGTTAGTCACTCTTCTTTGTATTTTAACCCTTAATTTATCCAGAACTTAGATTTCATCACAAACTTCCCTTCCATACAAGGATGCAATTTTTTCTTTGAGATTTTTGTGGTGGGAACAATTCTGAGATTGTTTCAAAAGATCCACGGTATTCATTCTTCATGTCAATGTTTTGAATCCATAATAAAATGTAACATTATGACAATAAGTCAATTAGAGAAGAGGGTAACTGAGAAATATTAATATAGAAACGATAATAAGTCAATGTTTTGAATCCATAATAAAATGTAACATTATGACAATAAGTCAATTAGAGAAGAGGGTAACTGAGAAATATTAATATAGAAACGATAGAGATGAAACCTACAAACTAAATATGTTGGCCACAAAAGCACAAATACCTAAAAAACAAAGGAACAAATAAAACACGAAAACATTAACATCGAAAAAAAGATAATAAAGAAAACTAAGTATCAAGAAGTTAAAAATTAATAAAAAAAATATTTAATGTTAATATTACTAACCATTAATTATTATTATTAATATTAATATTGATAATAGTATAAATTTAATAATTATTATTAATAAAATATTAAAATTATTATCATAATATTAATAATGTCATAAAATAAATAATAATAATAATAAAATAACTCAAAGAGTAAATAAACAAAGCAAGAAAAACAAAAAACCATCGAAGAATATCAATATTCTAAAGAAAAAGAATAGAATAAAAATAATTATTAAAAGGGTTAGTAATGCCATAAAGTTATTGTCATTAGTGTTAATAATTAATAAAACAATCAAAAGGATAATAAAATAGGAGAACTAATAAAACATTGAAATTGATAATGAATATGAATAATTTAAAAAAATAATAATTATTAATATAGATTATTAATATTAATAATTATAATTATAATTATGAGGATTAATTAATCATTGATATTCGTAAATATTAGTATTAATAACAATTAATAGTAATAATGATAAATGGTAGTAATATTAATACTTAATATTTGTTATTAATATTTTTAATAATGATAATTATTAATATAGATTATTAATATTAATAATTATAATTATAATTATGAGGATTAATTAATCATTGATATTCATAAATATTAGTATTAATAACAATTAATAGTAATAATAATAAAAGGTAGTAATATTAATACTTAATATTGTTATTAATATTTTTAATAATTATTATTATTAATTATGAGGAAAATTTTCAAAAAAAGTCATTAATAAATATTGTAAATAATTATAAAACAAAGATGAATAAAGCATAAGAAAGAAAAATGATAAATTATTTAAAATAGTATAAACATTAAAAAGACAAATGGGAGAAAACATAAGACCCAAACTAATTAAAAAACAATAATAATTATTGTCAGGCCAAAAAACGAAACTCCGCTAATGTAATTTGCATTAACATGATAGGTGCATAAATACAAAGAAAATGACTTTTGGTCTTCCTTAATGGATGACTTTTTGTATCACCTACGACTCTTCATATTTACATTAATGTTACAATAACACAATCCTAAGGATTACGTGTCCAACATTCCCCCCTCCCCCCGTTAATCTGAAGGGGTGTGTGAGTCCAAGTGCTTTGGTGAAGATGTTCTTAATTTGCTCATTTCTGGAACAATATCTCAAGTGAATAGTCTTTGCCTCTACATGATATTGAATCGGGTGACACATTTTGTTGATGTGCTTTGTTCAATCATGGAATCTAGGATTCTTGGCCAACTTGATTGCAAAAGTATTATCAACTAGAAGAGGAGTAGAATTCACTTGTTTCTCCTGGAAATATTCAAGTATTTTCCTAAGCCACACAATCTCCTTCGTTGCTTCTGTAGCTACCACATCTTTTGTCTCTTCTGTGGAATTTGATGGAATTGATTGTTTGCATGATCTCCAGGAGACAGATGATGATCCAAGATTCATAAGATAACCTAAAGTTCAAAATCAATTTTCCTCATCCCCAACAAAGTCTAAATCATAATATATGATCAGGTTGAAGTCATCCACCTTAAAGCGCCCGAGTCTAAAATCTTGAGTTCCTTTAAAGTATTTTAGAACTATTTTTGCAGTAGACCAGTGTCTTTCAAAAGGCTTTTGCATGAACCTGGAAAGAATCCCAACAATAAATTAAATGTTTGTTCTCGTGGTAGTAATATAGATAATACTTCCCACAAGTTGTATGTACTTGGTTGCATCCTCAAATTCATTCCCTTATTTTGATGTGAGTTTCAAATTATGTTCCATTGGAGTAGAAATAATATTTCACTCAACCATGCCAAACTTGTTCAAACGTTCTCCAATGTACTTCTTCTAGGAGATGAAGATGTACTTTAGATTTTGAATTACCTCAATGCCCAAATAGTAGTGAAGATGTCCCAAATTTGTCATATTGAATCTTTTCTTCAACTCTTTCTTTATGGATGCAATGTAGCTTTCATTGTTCCTTGTTATCAACAAATCATCTACATATACTACAAGATATACAATAGTTTTGCTAAGTTTCTTGACAAACAAAGTTGCATCATCAAGATTGAAATGCTTGAAATTCAATTTTAGAAGATGATCAGATAACTTTTAATACCATGCCCGCAGTGCTTGTTTCAAGCCATATAAGGATTATATGAACTTGCATACCTTATGTTCTTGTCCCTTCACAACAAAGCCTTCTGGTTGAGACATGAAAACATTCTCTTTCAAGTATCCATTCAAGAAAGAAGCCTTCACATCCATTTGATGAATTTTCATCCATTATGTGCTACCATGGAAAACATAGTACAAATAGTAGCCGATTTGTTTGTGGGGGAAAATCTATCCTCATAATCAACATCTTCTTTCTATGCAAATACATTTTCCACAAGCCTTTATTTGTCCTTGTCAGATGATCCATCTGATTTGTACTTTTTATTGAATACTCACTTGCAGCCGGTTAGTTTGATTCTGAATGGAGGATCCACCAACTTCCATGTCTCATTCTTGATGAGAGCAAGATATTCCTTTTGCATGGTTTATTTCCATTCATCATGAGAAGTCGCTTCTTCAAAGGAATTTGGTACAAGGTTAGTAGATAAATTCAACTCACAATCACATGAAACATCCATGTCATCTACATCACCTAAGTTTGAATTATCTTCATTACCTCCATCTTGTCTTGGGGAAATTCTGATTCATGTCTTTCCTAGCTCATCGAGATGAACAATTTCAAGTGTTTTTGTGAGCCATTTTGGTGCAAGTTTATGAGATGATCCAGGTTTCTCAATTGATTAAGATGGTTTTGAGTTCTCATCGAGCCTTATCTTTTTAATCCTCTTGATCATATCATTCAAATGAACCTTAGGTTTTGATGAAGTGATGAGAAATTCTTCATGTGGGGAAGACAGTGCTTCAAAATGAGCTTCCATAGAGTGACCAAAGATAGGGATATCACCTTCAAGATGTGGAATCTCATTATCAAATTCATGATATGTCTTTACATGAGTGAATCTGTCGAGAAGATCAAGTTGCCTCTCAATATTTTCATCTTTCTTGGAGGATTGAAGATAGATTGCATCTCTAGAAAGGATGATTTATTTCCATCTCATCATAAATATGATATCTCTTGGTGGTATTTGAGTACCCCGAGAAGATGCACTTCCGACACCTTGCATCAATATTGTTTCTTTTATCCTTAGCAATAAAGGCATAACAAGTGGAACCAAATACCATAAGATTCCTCGTTGAAGGAATGCAGGCATACCACATTTCATGATTCTTTTTTTTAAGAGACTGAGATGGACACATGTTTTTCACATAAACTACACAAAGAACTACATCATCCCAAAAAATCAATTCAACATTCTTGAAAAACATAATGGAATGAACCATATTTAGGAATGTCATGTTCATTTGTTCAATCACACCATTCTTTTGGGGATTGTATGGAACTATGGTTTGATGTTTGATCTCATGTTGGTGAAGGTAGATTTCAAATTCATTAGATTTATATTCTTTTCCATTATCAGTTCGAAGAGAGATAATACAAGATTAAGCTCTATTTTGAATTCATACATGGAAAATTTAAAGGTTTCAAAATCTTGTGATTTATATTTCAGCAAGTACACCCAACACAATATGGTGTAATCATCAATAAAAGTCATGATATATATATTTCCATTTGCAGATGGAACATGCATAGGGCCACACAAATAATAATGAATCAGTTCAAGTTTTCTACATGCTCTAAAAGTAGAATCATGAAATGGTTATTTGTTGTGTTTTCCAATGATACAAGCATCACATTGCTTCAATTTCCTAGGAATAGTAGGAAAACCAGAAATGCCATTCTTTCTCAACAAATGAAGATTGTCATAATTAATATGTCCAAATATAGAATGCCGCAAAATACTAGATGGCACTATACCTACATCATGATGAGAGAGGTATCTAGCATTTTGTGTATGGGAAAATGTCCCTTTCATCTTCAACAGTCTTCCATATTCCATTCCAATCATGACAACCATGTTGTCAGAATCCTTCCTTATTTAAACTTTTACACTAAACATATGAAGAGAGTGACCTTGTTGTTGGATGTACACAAGGGACAACAAGTTCCTTTGTAGCTCAGAAAGATAGAGCACATTATGTAAAAGAAAATATGGGAATCCAGGAAACTTGAGTCTGATGGCGCCCATTCCTGAAGGTTTGAGACTTGATCTATATGAAAAATGCATTATGCCATCTACATTTTCATTGAAGTATCTTGAGAATTTCATGTGATAGGTTGCACTTGTGTCAAGAAGCCATGCATCAACCCAAGAAGAAAATGAAGTGTTAAACAATTCTTCAGTTACTCCTATATTGCAATGGGAAACAACGTAATGAGTAGGTGGTTTACCTTTTGATGGTTTTGAAGTCTTACCTCTATCTTCTTTATGATTCTACTTGTCATTGATCTTTATTGTGCATGTCTTTTCTTCATGTCTATTATTTTCTCAATGAACACAGTGAAGGTCAAATCTCTCATGGAGATAATTACAACCCCACTTCCTATGAGTTGTTTCCTTCTACGTCCTCTCTTTATGCCTTCTCCTCTAGAAATTTGGTCAATTTCAACATGCCACCCATTCTTACCATTCAATGTATGAATAGCATCTAGAGCATATCACCTATCATGAAACTTAATAAAGGTGTAGTCTGGGGACTTTCATGTAGCCCAGACATTGTTGAGAACTCCAAACACACGAAATTCAACTTATATCTCTCACTTAGTTGTCTGAATTTTCTAATTGACAACATACACATAAGAACATTTTTTCTTCTCCAAAGTATCAACTGAAGAAAACATGTTATCTATCTCGGACTGCAACTTTTGAGATACAACACATCTATCCATAATTTTCTATAGGGATTGAAAATACTTAGTATTTGACATTATAGGCATGGTAGTCTGGTTCCCAGGGGTGCCCCTCATGCTGATATACGATTGAGGAAGGACTTAATATCTGGAAATAACATGGCTCTATAGCCAAAATTCTAGTGAAACACCAACCACACTTAGGTCATATACCTCTCAAGGGAACACTTCACTTCGTGTATAGACTATTGGGAAGTCTCTGGGCATAATGAACACATGGACACAATGATCAGTAGTGAAAGGGTTGATTCCTTTGTGGTCGTTAAGCGAGCGTATCCATCATTGGTCTATAATAGTATAAGAGGCACATGGTATCATATCCCACTTCTGACACCATGAACTAAGAATCAACTTAATGTAGAATGCACCACACTCCCGTATGGGAATAAGGAAGGCATGTGTACATAGATAAATTAGGTTACAAAGCATCCATGGGTGAACCAAATGGGTGAATAGTCAAGGTCAAGGTACAGGTCATGGGTGAGGGGCGAACCAAATGGGTGAATAGTCGAGGTCTAGGTACATGTGATGGGTGAGGGGCTAACCAAATGGGTGAAAACATAGCTTGAGGTTGAGGCACAATGCGATGAATTTAGGGTTTGAGAAACATGAGAGAATTCATTTGGGAATCATAAGAGAATTTGTTGAGAAACGTGATATCAACATTGTTTTGGTAGCATGAGAGTAGTCAATGTGCGAGTTAGGGTTTCAAATGAGTGGAACTCGCATAGGTTTTTTTATTCAAGGGTCATCTTAGTTACTAGGATGGATAGTCAAGGAGTCGAATGCATATTAACAAATCCATCCAAGTGATAGGAGATACTAAGGAAGTCTATGGGATGTATTTTCTTCTCATATTAGGGTTTTGTAACCATGTAGAGAGGCATTCTATCCTTGGAGAGAGGCACACAAAATCAAGTTTAGAAATGAGATGATACACGCATACTAGAACAACGCAGTCTAACTTGAGAATGTAGAAGGACTGGAAGGAATATGTTTTTTGTTTGTAAGAGGAAAGGAAAAACTTGAGAATCAAATCATGGAGTTATCTCTGCTATGATACCACAGTTAGGCCAGGCATTGGAAGAAAATGTAACTCCACTGATGTGATCTGCATTAACATGATAGGTGCATAAACAAAAAGTAAATGATTGTTGGTATTCCCTAATGGATGACTCTTCCTATCACCTACGACTCTTCATATTTACATTAATGCTACAATAACACAATCCCAAGGATTACATTATTCATTATTTATGTAATAACGTTGGTATCTCGACACTATGATGTATATGAAATTTATGTCATAACAAAATAACATCAATAAAGTGGTATAGATGGATTTCACTCACAACATTTTGTATAGCATTTACAAAACAGGGACATGTCCATACATATGATATATAAAACATGGATAAAAAAATGTGTAACATAAAAAACGTGATGAAGTACATTTAACCTCTGCTAGCTATTAATTTTTTTTCAATTACTTCATCAAATTGATATGAATATTAAATGTATAAACAATATATTCATTTTTCTTAATAGTAACACCCCTTATTTGTTTGTCAAAGTCGGGGACTTATTCCCCCCTATTCTCCCTATCCCACTACTAAAATATATTTGTACCTATTGAAATTGGGCTTCAATATTGGATTTAATGGATTATCACTCATAGGGTATGTCCCTTTAAGGATTCCCACATTAAATTCCAAAGGTAATGTCCCATTGTACCATCTATAAGGCCCTAGCCTCGAATGTATTCTAGAACCTTAACGACATGATCACCTCAATGGTCATTGACCAACATGGATGGACATGATGGAAGGTTGATGAATGGAAGAGTTAGTTTTAGTAGCCTTTATACGATGTGGTAAGGTGCATCATGGACATGTCAGGTGTCCTTCCTAAGACTTGGCACACCGCAAACCTTGGAAACTCGCAATAGTTGGGCGCACCAAGAGAAGCTTGGAAGGGAACTTGGAGAGGGAAGGAAAAGTGAGGGTTATGGAATATTACCCCATATGATCTGCAAGTATGATGCATGAAATACAATATTGGCATAAATAACTTGATTGGATCTTATAGACTTGATTTATCGGGCTACATGTAGACCCAAGGAGTTCAGTGGTCAACACTTGGGGGTTGTTCTGTATGGAATAAGTGCCTTCAGGAACAAGCATTTTCGGAGCACAATCATGGGATACACTCATTGGGAACAAATCCACTAGGCACACTTCCATTTCATGCACTTGTTGGGTGCATGGCACTTTGGGCATACTTGTTGGGCACATGGAACTTGGTCACAACACCATTGGAGATTGAGCAATATGTGAACAAGTCATGAAGGCGGGGAATGCACCATTAGGTACAATCGAAGTTGGAAATGCGGGAACTTGGATCCATGTAGACTTGGATGGGATTGCAAGTGAAAGAAAAATATTGTATAAATCATGGATTCCACAAAGGTTCTAAGAAATCATTCATTCATTATCATTCACAAAAAGTGCAATGGAGCTCTACAATTTGTGCTACTTTCAGGGTTCGAACATTATCTAAGTGAGAATAATAAGAAGAAGAAGATAGGACCTATAGGAGGAAATATTGTTATTTCTTCAGGGGTTGGATTGTTTAAGTCTGTTGGGAAATAGATAGACAAAAATATTTCCTTAGAATCATTATTCATATATAAGAGAGTTGAAGGTAGGAAGTTGCAACTCCCTTATTTTATATGTGTAACATTATTCATCTAAATAAAGTTAAGTCACCTAGTACATTGGGTTCCACCTATACATGTGTGTTGTGGACTCTTTATGTGTTGGATGTTATTTTTCCTTGATTTGGTTTGACTTGGATAAGTATTGAAATATTGTATAAGTGTTAAAGTATTGTTGGGATGTTTTAAAGGTTGTGGTTAAATGTGTTCATACTATTGAATGAACTTGGTTGAGTAGGAATTATTTTCATTTGACAGATTGTATTTTAAAGTGAAGTTATGGGTAGACATTAACTAAAGAGGTGTAGTCTAGTTGTGGTATGTGTATGCTAGACAAAACCCTATGGTAGCGACAAGGTCATGTCGCACAACCTCAAGTGAAAAAATAGACTTGGGATAAACTTTAGTTTGCAAATAAAAATTTACGCAAAATGTAGGTCCATGACAAGTGGTATCAAAGAATACTTATCACTAGTTTCCAAAGGAGAGGTGGTACAAAGCTAATTTTGAGATCCGCAATTATTTTTAGAAATTTTTGGTGCCCTTCACCACTATCACTACCATGACAAGTGATTTCAGGTCATTCTTCATCAACTTAGAACTATCGTGAATTAAAGTAGCATGCTTTGGGATGAGTTTCCAAGAATTTTAGTGAAGTGGTAATGGATAGCTCACAAGTAGAGATGGTGTCACATCATGAATACAGTGATGCTAGATAGGATCCTAAGACTCCAAGGATGGATACTAGAATTGCAACATTATAAAGGAATGTCAAGAAGATGACAAGTTTTATTTGTAAGCACTGAGAAAAGGTATAATATTTGGAAGAAGAGATGATCCACATGTGCTAGAGATTTAACAATTCCATATACAAGTGTCAAAAGACTACAAACGTGATGAACACAACCCTAAGCACTGATGTTGATGGATGGTTGAAAGTGGTGGAAGACTTTTTAAATTATATTGTGACACAAGTCAAAGAATAGAAAGACACCATTAATTTGTTGAAATGAGATGCTTCCAACGAGCATAATTCATCATTGTCTATGAGTATAAAGATCAAGGAAACAAAACCATACAATGGCACTCACAATGTTAAGTTGCTTGGTAACTTATGTTGGGATGTTGAATGGTACTTGGAACATATGAATGTAAGTTCAAATGAGGCCAATATCAATGTTGTGGCAATGTTCTTAACAAGTATCACAAAGTTTTGGTGGATAAACTGAGAGGAGTACTTGGTAGTATGGCATAGTGTAGAGAATATTAATAACTAGGAAGAGATGAAAGTATCCTTGAAGGCTTAATTTATGCTAGGGAAATAGTATTGGATTGAAAAAAATCAATTGTTGGCTCTTAACAATACAAGCATGATTCAATTTTACATCAAGGAGTCTTCAAGCCTCATGTTGGAGATAAAGGACATGTTTAAAGAAGATAGTTTGATATGCTTCTTGAATGGATTGAAACATTGGGAACTGAGTGATTTGTGATGACAAAATGCACAAACCCTTGTAAAATCCATCACCATAAAAAAAAAATTGTTGGACTACAATACAAATGTAAAATGTGGTCTAAGGACATGTGAGGATGCTTCAGCAAGGAAGCAATTTGGTGTAACACACCTCACCCCCTAATATTCATTAGGCTTGAGGGGTGTACAAAATTCTCATAATTTCCCACTAAGTTGCTTTTAATAAACATGACTCTAACATCGATTAGGATCTAATAGGTCAAACTTGCTCCTCAAGATCTTTCCAACGACTATCAAAATGCTCGATTATGAGCTTTAGAAAAGGAGATATGGTTTCTCAGAGATCTCAAGAATTATTCTCTTGATTATGTCATCCAATATACATGGAACCCATGTGGACCATGTTCTGAATGTGTCAAATGACATCATCATGTCCACGTGGACCTTGTTCCACATGTGCCAACTAATGTGGTTATTCCTTTTTAACAAGTCCAATGGACACATTGAATGAGACTCGCAATGACATGTTTTAGGAAGGGATGAGGAGGAATCGGCCCAATCCACTGACAAACACCTCTAGAATTTTTTTTATGAAAAGATTAAGTTAATCACCGATGAAAAAGAATCAGACCAATCATTGATGAGAGAAACCTACCAAAGTGTCAATGAACAAATCAACCCAAAATTTTCGATGACATGCAATTCAAGTCACCAGTGACAATGCAACTCAAACCATCAATGCAATTAACCAAATGGCCTAAAACTTTCAATGGGTTATTAGTCCAAATTCGTTGATGGGGCTATGGCACATATATTGAGAGCATTGGACAGTTTATATCCATCGATGAACTATCAAAATTTGACCTTTCAAACACTTAGACGATTTCGAGTTTTAAAATTAGGATTTATGTGGCATAAATTCAAGCGAATTTCCAACCGATGAGAATCATTGTTGCACACAAGAAACTTAAAATGCACAACCATTCAATTTCTCAAATTATGAATTGAATTTCCTTTCACATGCCAACAAAAAAATTGTCTTCACATTGTAATCCTAGTGCATACAATTTTTCATCCTTTAAATGTGCATATGAAATTACAGTGTTAGATTAAAAAGGATGATGTTTTCCATATAGAGAATTAACATGCTCTATAAAAAAAAATTACACAATGATCCATCAATGGTAGGTGCGGAGATCAATTCTCTTTAAGGAAGATTCACAATAGTCCAAGGGTAAACTCAATAATTATATTAACACTTTCCCTTGTGCGCCATACTACAACAATACCCATTGCTAAATTTATGAGAGAGAAAACATCATTATGTGCATGAAATGAAAAACATCATTATGTACATGAAATGAAAGACATACATCTAGTCAACTTCTTTAGCCAATAACCTATGCCTTCTTTATGCATTCCATGTAGTCCTCAATATTTTTGACTCAAACCTTTAGGATGTCTCTAATATAATTCCAAGAGGAGAATAACCAGAAGCTAAATTACTATACCTACAAGAAAACATGGAAATTGCATCAATTCCTCATATATTTCCACACATAACCACACAATTTCATAAATTGCACAAGCATATAAATTTACATAGCACGAAGAGCGACTTATCTATTATAAGCTATTGACCAAACTATTGATTGAGGATGAGTGCTTTTCCACCCAACAATAGGATTCGTTTCACTAATATCTTCTACAACAGGACACCCATGTTCCAGGCCATGATACCACCAGGGAAACTCAATCTCTCAAGGGATTTAATGGATTTGAAGGCCATTCTCCTTCACATACAGTGAAATGCTAGAATTCCCCTCCCCTTCCCCAAGCCTAGGGCTTGCAAAAATTTCCCAAATGCCTTTTGAAATAGATTTCCTATTCATAAAGGAGTTCCTTCACTTACTTTGTAGTCCCTCAGTTCCCTCCCCTTCTTAGTGTATGTTTCCTTTCCTATCCAACATCAAGTTCGTGGCCCTCTTTTCCCAGGTCGAGTTTAGGTTTCTATGTTGAATTCAACCATCCAAATCTGATCTTCAGCAAGTCTATTCACTTAGAAATTTCCCTATATCACTATTTTTTCTTTCCCTATCTGCTCATGGGTTCTCCCACATCTCTTTCCAACACCCTATCTCTCACCACCCATGTGCATTCTCTCTTTTCTTCCCCCAAGAAGGTTCTCAATTTCCCCTTACTTGTGGCAAAGGAATTTGTGGATCAATATGGAGAATGGGGTGGTACTTTTTGTACCTTTGGCTGAAATTTTCCAATTTTCCCAACCATCTCTCCATACCTCCATCATTGTGGGTGGTTGGATACTCAACTACCAAACCCCCTTCATTAACCATTTTTTGGGAAATGGGAAGAGAGAGAAAATATTTAAATAATTTCAAATCTGAACTTTGGCAATTTTGGAAATATATCCCTTCAATGAAGGTTAACTTCTTGGAAGAAAAGGTAATCCCCCAACCCCCTCACTAGTTTCTTCTCATGCTATCATGGCCAATACAAGTTCTCCACCCTTCAATCAGTTGTTTGGTGAATTTTCATTATTTGAACAAAATACATTTACATTGTTTGTAATTGTTTGTTCTAGTCTTAAAATTGGGAGATATCTTTTTCGTGACTCACGACAACACTAAGACATAGTTATAATTATAGACTAGGGGGAAATGAGGTGCTAAATTCCCCTCCCCCTTAATAAAGGAACACCATCCTCAATGTTCTATTATTTTCATTGTTGGATTTATACAATAAAGAAAAATGGGTGTGTCATTTTCATGGAATCCTCTAGTTCCCATGTAGCCTCATATGCTCCAAAGTGCTTCCATTGCACCTTGACCTACACGATGGTTCGGTTCCAGAGAAGCATCTCCTTCCTGTCTAATATGTATTGAGGCTTGATATATAAATCTCTTTCGGGTTCCACCTGGATCATAGTCCAATCAATAATGTGATTAGAATAATGAACATATTTCTTAAGTAAGGATACATGGAATACATTATATGCTTTAACAATAGGACGTAAGGTAAGCCTATATGCCATTGGTCCCACTCTTTCTAGAATTTTTAATGGTCCACAATAGCGGGGTGCTAACTTAGCACAAGTTCCCATTCTTAAAGAAATTTTCTTGGGATTAACCTTGTTGTAGACATGATCTCCCACTTTGAACTCCCTGTGAGTTCAATTTCCAGTGGCATGGAGATTTTTTCTATCTTGTGCCATTTTCAAGTTTTGCTTGATCTTGGCCACTTCTCATTCCATATCTTTCAACATATCTAGTCCAAGTGTAATCCATTCCACTGGATTATCCCAACTAATTGGGATATTACATTTTCTGCCATATAAGGCCTCAAAGGGACTCATTTTCGGTGATTCCTAGTAGCCATTATTATAGGAAAAATCCACCAGGGGTAAGTAATATTCCCACTTCTTAGTCTGGTGCATAGAATACATTCTTAACATGTCTTCCATCACTCTATTTATTGTCTTTGTTTTCCCATCTGTTTGAGGATGGTATGAAGTAGTGAACACCAATTGTTTCCCAAGGCATGCAAATAAACCCTTCCAAAATTTTGAAGTAAATTTGGCATCTCGATCTGATATGATTGTCTTGGGCATGCCATGTAACCTGAAAATTTATTTTATGAAAATATTTTCAATATCAATTTCTTTGTAGGTAGATTTCACTAGAATGAAATGAGTTTCCTTGCTCAATGTATCGACCACTACCATGATTTCATCATGTTTCTTGGTTGTCCTTGGAAATCTAGTGATGAAGTCCATAGATATGAGTTCCCACTTCCATTATGGAATTGATAATGGTTTCAAAAACCCTGCTAGATGCCTATGCTTGACCTTAATTGGTTGACATTCTAGGCATTTGGAAATGTACTCTGCAATATATTTCTTCATCCTAGTCCAATAGTATAGATTTATTATGGATGTTTTCATTTTATGATAACCTGGGTGACCTACATAAGGCCTTTTTTGGAACTCATTCATTATGAGACCCTTCAATTCAACAAAATTTGGTATGTACAACCTATTTTTCTATATCAACAACCTGTCCTCTATTAGCTGATATTCCTCACACTTTTACCCTCTTGGCTCTTTCTATAACCCTTCCTTTATTGTCTCGAAATGTTCATTTCCTTGTAGGGCACTTCTAATCCCATGATTTATATCTTACTCACATACACTAGCTATTTATAGATGTATTGTTTGCATACTTCGGTTGAGTGTGTCTGCCACTCGATTGTTTTTCTTTAATATGTCAAATTTCAAAATCAAATTCACTAATGAGAGCCATCCACCTGGCTTGTCTGGAATTTAAACGGGACTGAGAAAACAAGTATTTCATCCCACTGTGATCTGTCATCAACACAAACCTTCTTCCTGCCAAGTAGTTCCTCCACATATTCAAGTCATGTACAATAGTTGCAAGCTATAAATAATGAATAACATAGTGTTTATAATGCTCATTTAGTTTCTTGGATTTATAATTGATTAAATGGCCTTCTTGCATGAGGAATCCATCAAGTCCTTCCTTGCAAGAATTTGTACAAACCAAGAAGTCCTTATCTGGATCTATGATATTTAAGACAAGTGCATTAGTCAGAAGTTGTTTTAGTTGTTGGAAACTCACTTTACATTATGTTGATCATACAAATTTTACTCCCTTTCTTTGTAATGAAGTGATTGGATGGTCAATCTTTGAAAATCCTTGAATGAACCTTTTTGTAGTATCCGTCCAATCCTATAAATGATCCCATTTCTTATACATTCTAAGGAGCATGCTAATACATGATTGCCTTGATCTTCTAACAGTTTATTGCAACTCCTTCCTTTAATACCACATGGCCCAAGTAATGGATTTGTCTCTAAAATAATTCACACTTGTTGTACTTAGCATATAGTCGATGCTCTCTCAATACCTGCAATACTAATTTGAGGTTATCCCCATTCTCTTCCTTGGTACCAGAATAAATCAGTACATCATCAATAAAAACAAAAACAAAATTGTCCAAGTACTTATTGAGAATATTGTTCATTAGGGACATAAACGTAGTTGGTGCATTGGTAATCCCATAGGGAACCACCACACAATCATGGTGCACATACCTTGTATTGAATCTATTTTTATAGATTCCCTCATCCTTGATCATGACCTGATGATATCTAGACCTCAAATCTATCTTAGAAAACACGATGTCCCCTCTCAACCGATTGAAAAGATCATCAATCCTAGGAAATGGATATTTATTCTTGATGGTCATCTTGTTCAACTATCTATAATAAATGCATAACCTGAGAGTACCATCCTTCTTCTTGAAAAACAATGTTGTGCTCCACATGAAGACACACTAGCTCTAATATATCCCATGTCCAACATTTCTTTCAATTTAATTTCTATCTCCACCAACTTGGGTGTGCTCATCCTATAAGGTACCTTAGACATAGGAACTACCCCTAGCATAATCTCTATGAAAAAATAATATCTCTTTTGGGAGACAGTCTTAGTCTTTGTTTTGGAAACATACCCCTATACTCATATAGCATTGGATGGTCTTCAATTTTCAAATTGTTTTTTCTACTAAATCTAACACATGTATGGAATACAATGGACATTCCTTTCTGCAATATTTCTTTAGCTGCAATGTTGAAATATACCTCATTGACACAGGTTTTTAGATGCCATGTAAGACCCTTTTATTTCCTTTATCATCTTCACATTCCAAGGTATTTTTAAAGTAGTCCAACTTAACTTTATGTGCTACCAACCGGTCCATACTAATCATTCTTCCATATGACCCCAACGGTAGTATATTCAAGGTTGCTTGTGTGTGCATCCCATTAATCTCAAACTGGCATGCTTTTATTACTTCAGTCACTTTTCTCTCAGTTCTTGTAACTACTTGAACCAACCATGGAATGGTATGCCTTCTTTTCTATAAAACACATGCCTCAACAACTTGTAGTGCAATATAACTCAGGTTAGAACCAAGTTCAATCAAAATTGAAATAGATCGATTGACAAGTATACCTTCCATATCCACCACTGATGCCTAGTGGTCTTTTTTCTTATTCTCGATAACTGCATATATCTTAGGCACATTTCTAGATACATCATCAACAATGGAAACCTCCTGGAAATTGTAAATCCTTCTATTATCATTCTTCATGTGAGGAAAATATCTTAATAGGTGTTCTTCTCCACACCCCTATCATTTAATTGGTCCTTTAGTCCTCTCTTCTATATTTTCCTTTGCATGTTATGCTGGCCTATTCCCACTTCAAGCAAGATAATTTTGTTGATGCATGATTTTAGTTGGATAACTATATTGATAACTATTTCCTAGATTCATATATTGAGGTGATTTAAATCCATCCTTGTAATTCCTTTTCCAGCCCTTCTGAGGCTCCTGCCTATGCTTTGATTTCTCATAGAAATACTTATATTTTCAAACGGTGTCATTAAGTGTCTTGGGTTCATCAAATTCAGTTATGTCCTAGAAGGAATGTGGTATTCCAGTGAAAATGTGTTGCATATTTACCTTCTTATATTTCATGTATGGCACATACCTTAATAATTATATTAACCTTTTTACATAATCATCCATGGTAAGCTACCCCATCTTGTTTTCATGGAACTCCTTTATATTTCCATCATAGTATCTTTCTAATAGATACACATTCTTGAAATACTTCTGAAACTACTTCCAGGTCAGCTTCCCCTCATTGATCCATTTGAAATTCTTAAGGTCTTCCCACAATATGGAAGCTCATTTAAGTTAAATATTTCCACTCCCACCTTCATGTTCCCAGAGTAATTGTGTACTCAAAAATATTTCTTCAACCCTAGTATCCATGCCTCTTCTTTCTCACCCTTCTTGATTTCTCCTTCAAATATGGGTGGTTTTTCCTTCTTGAATTTCTTGGATAGGGAACTCCTAGATCATCTCTTCCTCCTTTTCTTATGGGTACCTGAACCAATCTCATTCTTGGATATTCTTTCATAAGTGGTGGTCCTCTCACTAAAGAAATATGTTGAAAATTCCTCACCAAATGTGTGCCTCTTGTCATTCTTGTACCTTTTCCTTGAGGAAATTTTCCCTATGTTTCTAAGTGTTGGCCTATGCTTTTGGATTTCTAATGGTATTTATAACTTCCTAGAGTGATGTTTTCCTTCCTTTTTGGCAGTTTTCCCTTGTTGCAAATGTTTTTGTATTCCAAACAAGCTTTGTAGCAGTACTACATTCGATTCTATCTATTTCTCTTGTGCTCTAATGAGCTTCTCATTACCATCCCTATAGATATGAAGTTCAACCTTCAATATTCTCACTATATTTTCTAGGTCTGGAGGAGTTTATCTATCCCTCCTCTTAATTGATTCCTCATATTTGATGTGAGAAGTCTCTTCCATATCATGTTGTACCATTATGTTGTTATTTTATTCACTTCAATGTGTCTTTTTGGTGTTGAAATAAAAAGCCATTGTTAGATAATCATGTAATTAAAATACATACAAACACTTGGACTTGATAAGGTTTTTATTGACCTACAACAAACCCAAAATTAGAACTCTACTCCTGCTTCCATTCACACTCAGAATTTGTTGTTAGTGTACATCAATATAATTAAATTTCTGTTGGAATCATTCTAGTTCAAAATAGGGAAAAATACATAACTTTATCGCTATAAAAATTATGAAAATAAATTTATGGTCGTTTTCAATAGACGATTTCACTTTACACTATCTCATGAAAACTTGGGCAGTCGATAGGTGATATTTTAGTGCAGAAAATTTTGGCATGCTCATCATAGCCTTGGCATATGAATCTTTGTGGTTGATATCTATCCCATTCATGTCTAGTGTTTAGACCATGGCTCGAATACCATTTTGTAACACACCCAACCCCCTAATCTTCATTAGGTTGTGTTGACTCTTGAATCCATCAGGACCAAAATGACAACCTCATGAGGATATGAATCCCCCTATGTTTTTAGAGAGGCAGTACTCCTCTTGGGCTAAAATATATATTTGTAATATCTTGGATTAGGAGAATGCTAATGAAACAAACCCTATATCTTTGTTTCTTGAAATTATGAAATGATATGGTTCTTCAATAAACTAATTTGATATTTTTATGCAGCAATAAGTCTTTAAACAATTGAAAAAGATTGAAGGAGGGCTTCAACATCATAATTTATTTGTGATCAGCATCACATACACAATCTTCTTAATCATATATAAATGCATCCATGTCTTCCTCATGAAAAATAGGAGAGAATAATTTGATCATCTCAAATAATTTTAAAAGAGTACTACTATCAAGATCAAAAGAGAATTTGATAGGTCAATCTCAAATACCTCATACTTAAGACTCGAAGTTACAAGATACAGTTGAAATCAACCCCAAAGCAATTCTTTATGGATTTTATTCATGAAAAATATTCTTCATCACAAAATATTTGACAGTCATGTATATGGCTATAAATACTCCATTATCATACAAGAAAAATATTTTGGAATAATACAAGAAGAACACTCAAGAACTTAGCCTTGTGCCCAATTCAAAGATTCAAGCATAAAGCTATGAGAAATGGTGTAGAAGAAGAGAAAGAGTGGAGAAGATGGAGATCTATCTTCATTGATCAAACTCATGGATGTATACACATGGATTTTCCTTCTTCTTCCTCTAATATTTTTCCCTGGCCCTTTCACAATTATCATATTCCAACCTTTGATGAAGACTTTCTTCTCTTTTAAGAACTAGTTCTTCTAACTTCTTGAGTAGTTATGGTTTCTCCCTTCTTGAAATTCATGTACACTCTTATTGAAACATTACCTTTAATTAATGCTTCATTAAGTCCTCATTAATAAATTTACATCATCAATATTTGAATATTTCAAATGGGTCATTTTCCATTTTTTAATAAAAGTTTTTAAATAAACTTTTATTTTCAAAATTTAATTAATTTCCCTTTAAAATAGGATTGTGTTTTAATGTTCTGGAAGTGATAGTCAACATTTTAAAAATGGAAATCACTTCATATGTTATCTCCATCACCTTATCTTTCCAACTGTATATTTTTTTCCCAAATCCATCACCCGGATCTCAAGATATGAGCTCGTGAAGTTGAGTTGTCACGCGGACCCATTAAAAATGAAGCTGAATGATATTATAATTTATGAGAAAAATATGCAAACTTTCATCCCTTCAAACCTATATCACCTTCGTCTTGATCAAAATACCTTTCCAACGGTATACATTTTTCTCTATTATGACACCTGTAGCTCAAGTTATAGCCTCCACAAGATTAACACTCAACCATTGTTGATCAAAATTGATGGGCAAATGTGGGCCCTAGATCTTGGATTCATCTTCCTTTAGGAAATTTTGACTTGTCTTCATGAGAATTATCCCACATGCACAGGGATAGGAGATTCTTACTATCATATAATGCTAAGTTTAACATACACTTGACAAGAAACAAAGAATAAAGGAGATTATGGAGCTTGGAGGATTCGACCCTTGGAAAATTGTTGAATATAATAATATTTTTGCATGCCAATTCCACCACCAATATGTCCATTCAGCATTGATGATTCATCCAACCCAATTTTTCCACATGTCATCACTCATTAGGCCAACAATATGCCAATAATAATCTGCCATGAGTCTTCCAATAAAATCACGCCATGTGTCACTCCTTGTATGCTGCCACATTTCTCCATTAATTAGTTGTCATGTGTAATACTCTTATTGGATGCCACATGGAATTCCTCCATATGATTAAGTAGGTTTCCATGTCATCCAAGGAATTTTTGGTACATGGAATAAGATTAAAGGTGATTAATTAAAATAATACACAAAGTAAAGGTGAAAGGCTAAAATAATGGTAAATAATGTTTAAATGTGGAATGTATTAAGTGTGGGAGGGTGAACGAGAGAGGGGGAAAGGGGGGTAAAGAGTAGTTAGGGAGGGGGAGAAATGTAGATGGCGGAGGTGAGGGGGATGATATGAGGTGAGGTAGGGAAGGGTAGAACTATAGGTGGCAGGAGTGAGGGTGAGGAAGGTGAGGGGTGTTGATATTATGGCAGTTGCGGGAGGTATTAGCCTCCACATGTAACCTTTGTCGAGATTAGAATATTGTGGGAAGAAAGAGAAACCCTAAATCTTTGGATAACAACCCTAGAATATAATTCAACTTAATATAATAAATTAATAATAATTTATTATCCCCCAGGAAGAGAATTCGTCCCAGTCAGTTAAGATGGAGCAGTATAAATAAAGGGAGCTATATCTCATTTGTCACTCACTCACTCATGACTGCATAAGGACAAGAAGTGTGCATGAGTGAAGGAGAATTGAAACTATTGTAGTAGTGACTTTGTATTGGGTTATTGGTTTATAATTTATGCTTGGTCTTTGGTTATCCTTTCTTGGTGCGCTAGCCTTGGTTGGCTATTGGTATGCTACCATAATTTTTCTGTCTGTCAAGGTTAAGGTGCTCGGGGGTGGCCTTTGTTCCTATGGACGGGTGACAATATTGATATATTGTCTATGGTGAAACAATCACACCAATTTTTCTAATATTTTATGGACCCACACTTCCTTTATCCAGTCTAACCACTAAAACGAATCTAAGCAATAAGATTATCAAGCTCGTTGAAGAACTGTTGCTAGGGTTTCTAACAGGTGTAGTTACTGAAGCACTACCACTAGGGTTACTAGCAAGTGCATCTGCAAACCCTAAAAACTTTTGCTTAGAACCTTATGATGGAATAATTTACTCAAGGAGAGGATATTCTATCATGTCTTAGTCTAGCACACATATTAGCACTCCTAGAAGGAAAAAACGTCAAGGTTGAAATTTTGGGTCAAATTCAATGTTTGACCATTCAAAATCAAAGTTTGACCAGCGATCACTCAACAAAAATCATGAATGAAAATGAAGATCATCTACACTATTCAAATATTACAGTAACTCTTGAATATGATATGTGGATAATTGATAGTGGAGCCTCTAGGCATATGACAAGAAACCAGGTTAGAATCTCTAATCTTAATGAAAAGAAGACATCTCACAAAGTAGAACTTGGAGACAAGAACACATATCCAATCAAAGGAACTGGTCAAGCCTCCATCAAATTGGAATTGGGTAACAATGTTAATTTCAGTAATGTCTTATATGTACCTGGTTTATAAAATAATCATGTATCTATATCTTTCTTAGAATACAAAGGAAATAGAATAGCCTTTGTAGATGGTGAAGTACTATCTTGGTCTAGAGATTCCAGCATAGAGAATGCTAGAGTTATTTGAACTTGTGAAGGCAGATTATACAGACTACTAGAACATAATGATGAAGCTCTTGTACATGATGAAGTCAATCCCAGTGAACTTTTACATAGAATTTATGCTCATCTTAAATATCAAGTATTACATTTTCTCAAGAAAATGGTTGAAGGAATACCAGAACTACAATCTACACATGAAGGAATTTGTAGAGGATGTTCACTTGGTAAAAATGTTAAGAAGCAATTCTCAAGTAGCGATAATAGATCTAAGGAAATCCTAGATCTAATACATTCAGATGTGTGTGGCCCTATTCCATTCAAATATCTACGAGGTTCTCTTTATTATGTAACCTTCATATATGATAACTCAAGAAATACTTGGTTATATCTCTTGAAGACAAAGGATGAAGTTTTAAGCAAGTTTCAAGAATTCAAAGAAGAAATAGAAAACCTCACAAGCAATCAAATCAAGATTTTGAGAACAGATAATGGAGGAGAATATACATCCAAGGAATTTTTTTCCTTTTTCAAATCAGCAGGGATTAGGAGGGAGCTAACCATTCCTCATAATCCTCAACAAAATGGTGTAGTAGAAAGGAAGAATAGATCCATTGAATAAATTGTGAAGGCACTAACGAATGATGAAGGTTTATCCATGTATTTATGGGGAGAAGTATCCATAACAACAATATATGTTGAGGACAGAACTCCCCACCGCATATTGAAGGATATGACTCCAGAAGAAGCCTTCTCAGGAAAGAAACCTAATGTGGAACACTTAAGAATATTTGGGTGCCATGTTTACATTCATATTCCCAAGGATAAAAGGAAGAAACTAGAACCCTCAAAAAATAAGGGAATATTTGTTGTATATAGTGAATCCTCCAAAGCCTACAAAATCTATATTCTAGAACAACATAAGATTGAAGTTAGCGGAGACGTAACCTTCAATGAGAATATGGATTTAAATAAATCTATAGAAGAATCCATGGAAGAAGAATATGAAGATCCTAAAGAAGAAAGCACATGTCTTCTACAAAGTCATAATGAAGAACCAAACCAACTTGATCATCTGATGAAACCATGCAAACCTATTGAATCAATCATTGTACCCAAAACTAGAAAATTTCCAACTTGGCTTGAAGCTACTCTACAAGAAGCCGAAATACTCAAAGCTCCAAGTGGCACTTTCAAAGAAAGTAAGAAGCCCAAACGATTCTCCAGTTATGCAACATATGTGACAAAACTTATAAATTAAGAACCCACCACATTTGAAAAAGAAGTTCAAAAGAAACAGTGGAAAGAACCCATGGCAGATTAATACCAATCCATCATGAAAAATTATGTATGGGAAATTGTGCCTAGACCCAAGGAAATATTAGTGGTAACTTCAAAATGGCTCTACAATATCAAACATGTAGTAGATGGAAGCATAGATAAATACGAGGCAAGGTTTGTGGCTAGAGGGTTCTCCCAGAAGGAGGGAGAAGATTATGACGAAACCTTTTCTTTTGTTGCCATTTATACTTCTAGTAGAGCCATTATATATATTGTTTCTTCCATGGGATGGAGTTTACATCAGATCATTGTAAAGACAACCTTTCTCAATGGAGCAATTGAAGAATAAGTATACATTGAACAACCTCAAGGTTTTGAGGTGCATCCTAGAGACACTCATGTTTTCATATTAAAGGAAGGTCTATATGGACTAAAGCAAGCTCCAAGAGCTTGGTATTCCAGAATTGAAAGTTACTTAATAAGACTTGGTTTCTCTAAGAGTAATGCAGATCCAAATATCTACTACAAGGCTGTGAAAATTGCTCTTGTGATTCTATTTTTGTATGTCGACGATTTATTCTTGACAGGTGCAGAGTCTCTCATCACCTAGTGTAAGAAGGAATTAACTTCTGAGTTCGATATGAAATATATTGGTCTCATGCACTATTATTTGGGACTAGAATTATGGCAGAAGAGTGGTGAAATCTTCAAAATAAACAGTGGAAAGAATCCATGAAAAAATAATACCAGTTTATCATGAAAAATGGTGTATGGGAAATTGTGCCTGGACCCAAGGAAAAATCAATTGTAACTTCAAAATGGGTCTACAAGATCAAACATGTAGTAGATTAAATCATAGATAAATACAAGGAAAGGTTTGTGGCTAGAGGGTTCTCCCAAAAGGAGGGAGGATATTATGATGAAACCTTTGCTCATGTTTCCATGTATACTTCTATTAGATCCATTATATCTATTGTTGCTTCCATGGGATGGAGTTTACATCAGATGGATGTAAAGACAACCTTTCTCAATGGAGCAATTGAAGAATAATTATACATTGAACAACCTAAAGGTTTTGAGGTGCATCCTAGAGACACTCATGTTTGCATATTAAATAAAGCTCTGTATGGACTCAATCAAGCTCCAAGAGCTTGGTATTCTAGAATTGGTAGTTACTTAACAAGACTTGGTTTCTCTAAGAGTCATGCAAATCCAAATCTCTACTACAAGGTTGTGAACAATGCACTTGTGATTCTATTGTTGTATGTCGACAATTTATTCTTGACAGGTGCAGAGTCTCTCATCACCCAGTGTAAGAAGGAATTAACTTCTGATTTCGATATGAAATATCTTGGTCTCATGCACTATTACTTGGGACTAGAAGTATGGAAGAAGCATGGTGAAATATTCCTTGGACAAGGAAAGTATGGATTGAAGATTGTTCATAAATTTGGAATGATGGATTTCAAATCTATGGCCACTTCTATGACCACAGATATAATAAAAGTAAGAGACTCGGATTCTGATCTAGGAGACCCATCCCTATATCATAAATTAATTGGTTCGTTGATGTATCTAGTGAATACTCGACCAGATATTTTCTTTGTTGTAAACACTTTAATCCAGTTCTATGTGGAACCCAAAGATGAGCACTGGATAGCTTCAAAGCATGTTCTAAGATATATTTGTGGGACGTTAAACTATGGTTTAAGATACACCTCATCTAGTGATATACAACTTCATGGATTTACAAATTCATATTGGGCAGGGAATGCAAAAGACAGAAGGAGTACTTCAGGGATGTGTTTCAGTTTTGTCTCTCCTATGATATCAAGGGCCAGCAGGAAACAGAAGTTTGTTTCATGCAACACAGTAGAAGCATAAGATATCGCAACATGTGAGGCATGTATCGAAGCAATATGTTTGTGTAAGTTGATTTCTGGATTATTTGATCAGGTACTAGATTCGATCGTAATATACTATGACAATCAAAGTTGTATGAGGCTATCAGAACACCATGTGTTTCATGACCGATCAAAACATATCGAGATCAAATACTACTTTAATCGTGATAAATTCTAGGAAGGAGAAGTGAAACTCCATTATATCTCCATAGATGAGCAGGTAGCATATATTTTTACAAAGCCTTTGTCCATGATAAAGTTTGCGTACTTAAGGGATGAGATGGGGATCGTGGAGATAACTACCTTCGATCAAAGGGAAGATATGGCTCCCCGGGTTGGGAGGGAGCAATGATATGTTATTTATCCATGGGAAGTCATTTTCTAGTTTGGAAAATGGTCCAAGTTGGGCAGTTCCTTTCCAGTCCAGAAAGTGGTTCGAGATTTTTTACGTATGATCATTTTCCAGTTCAAAAAAATGGTCCAGATAGGACAGTCATTTTCGTAATGAAAATGGTCCGATAGATTGATGATGTACCATAGAAAAGGATTCCCCTTGTGGCGAGTGTGGAAAAATGATCTAGGAAAGACATTCTTCCTAACAGTCACTCTGAGTAGTGGTCAAGTAGAATGGTCTACCTTATTGGGTAGTCATTCTTTCGAAGTTCACAGTTGTGAGCAGTTTTGAAGAATGGTATGTTTTGGAGGTTGGTGCAGGACAATAATTTCCTTAGGAAATGGTCTGAATAGTCCTTCCCTAGGGAAAACTCATTCTCTCTAGGTTGCACTATGATTAGTGATGAAGGAATGGTCCAGGTTCAACAATTAGGGACATACATTCCCTAGGGCAGACACATTCTCTCTAGTTTTCACTATGATTGGTGTCAGAGGAATGGCCCAGTTAGGTGAATGGTCCAAGCTTAGAAATCAGGGACAATTATTCTTCTATGATTGGGAATAATATTCCAAATAGACCATGGACGACGTGTTACTTTATGAGGGTAGATTCTCTTCCAAATATCACAGATGTGAGTGGAAGAATGGCCCAGATGACTCATTTTGTATCATGATATTGTTGATATCAGATGATATGATTATTGTAGAGACCGTAAGTCTATGGACAATAGTTTTATTCTACTATGGTGGATGTGATCCACTGGTAGTGACTGTGTGTCACTAGTTAGTAGAAGTGTGCTAATAGGAGTGGTTGTGTACCGCTAGATAGTATTTGTATACTACTATGTATAGACACAATTGTGTTCTATTGGATGGCATTGTTCTAATTTCCCTGTAGAATATCTAGTTGATAGTGATTATGGTGCTCATGATTTGACCATGAGATATCCTATGTGGCTATGGTGATGCTACCAGTTGAATGGTATGTTTGTGCTCAAGACCATTACCTTTAAAACCTCCCTAGCTAGGAGGGAGTGTTGATATTATGGTAGTTGTGTGAGGTATTAGCTTCCACATGTAACCTTTGACGAGACTAGAATATTTCAAGAAGCAAGAGAAACCCTAAAGCTTTGGATAATAACCCTAGAAGACAATTCAACTTAATATAATAAATTAATATTAATTTATTATACCCCAGGAAGAGAATTCATCCCAGTCGGTTAAGATGGATCAGTATAAATAAAGGGAGCTAGATCTCATTTTTCACTCACTCGCTCACAACTGCATAAGGACAATAAGTGTGCATGAGTGAAGGAGAAATACAACTATTGCAGTAGTGACTTTGTATTGGGTTATTGGTTTGGAAATTCTACTTGGTATTTGGTTATCCTTGCTTGGTGCGCTATCCTTGGTTGGTTATTGGCCTACTACCAAAAAAAAATTATCTGTCAAGGTTAAGGTGCTCGGGGGTGGCCTTTGTGCCTATGGTTGGGTGACAATAATGTTATATTGTCTATGGTGAAAAAAGCACACCCATTTTTCTAACAAGGGGGGGGTTGTGGAAGGTAGGGCAAGTCTGATCGGCTGCCATAATTCAAAAAAAAAAATTAAGAATGGGAAAGTGAGGGATATGAGGGGGAGGGATGAGTAAGGTATGGTGATTCCGACCGACCGCCATAACTCCAAAATAAAATCAAGTATGGGAATGTGAGGTATTTGAGGGGGAGGGGTGAGTGAGGTATAATGACAATGCCCCAAAATTTGTTTTTAAAAAAAATAATCTAAGTATGAAAGGGGGAAGGGAAGAGTGTAGTGAGGCGGTAAATTGAAAAAAACAAAAAAATGTAGGAAATAGGTGAAAAGTGTGTGGGAAATGGAAAAAATTGAAAATGAGACTAAGTCTGGAAGAGGTGATATGGGGAAAGAGATAAAATAAGAGTGGAGAATCATGGAGGGTTCCTGAGAGAGATACCATACAAGATTTTCATGGTTTTTGAACCCGACACAAAAAGGAAACAAGGGTCTTGGGACCGAAAAAAATTGGATGTGTCTGAGAAATAAGCTTTATTCCACATGGAAGAGGCAACATTTTTCGCTTAAACTTTAAACGTCGATATAGTGAGCATACAAACTCGGATTTTCGATATGAAAAAATGTGTGGTGACACTGATACCAAGGACTACACAATGAACTCATAATAGTTCAAAAATTTTCATCATCCTATATATTTTTTATTATTATTATTCCAGGAGCAGGAACATATACATGACCAAAGTTTGGTCAACAACTGGTGCCAACTACGGGAGAGTGACCCCCTGTGGGTTGTTGAGAATACTAGAATTTCAAGACCAGTTACTTTCTCCATTGGGCTATGGATTCATCTTCAAAATATATTCTTGTAATTCTCTTTCTTTCATGGAGTCATATTAGAATTTCTATTAAAATATTTTCTTATTGTGCAATACTAAACTGAAGAAACAAAATATGTGCATACATGGTATACCTACCCTAACTTACTTGAAACAAAGGGGAACATTAGGTGTAGGTAGATTTCCAATGGATCCATTCAAGCATTGATCTGATTTGTGGAATGAACTCCATCACTATGGAACATATTGGGATTTGTACCAATGACTCGGGGGCACTCTCAATGTGTACTGGAGAAAAATTGAACCAAGTGTGCTGAAAATTTGATTGCATTTTTTGGCCAATAATGCTTTGGAACCATAAGTCAATGAAATCGATTCTTGGCTACTCAAGAATACTATTGTCCTTGATTAGCTGAGGATTTTCAACGCAGAAATAGATTCATATTTTTCCTTATCTTATACTATTTCCAAGGTTCTTGATTCATAAATAATATCCTGAAAAGACACTTATTTCTCGTAAAGGAAATCTTGTTCATCATTCTTATCAAGATCCATTTCTTTCACCAATTCTTCTTGTTGCAATTTCTCTTGAAAATTTTCATCTTTTGTTGCAAGGTTTAAATCTTCTTGTGTATTTGGTGGAGGCTCCTTGATTTCATTCTCAAATTTGTTGCTTGAAATGTCTTCATATGGAATATATAAGAGGCTGAAACTTTCCTCTTGTAATTTAGAATTTTCATCTTCATCTTTAGAAACATGACTTGACTTAGAAATTTCATCCAATATTTGATTAGATTCTTCTTCAAATTTGGTCTCTTCGTTATCTTTCTTCCAAATGGGAGAGGGTGGGTGGGAAGAAATATTTAAAACATCATCAAAAACATATGAATTCACTTTTGGGATGAACTTTTCTGCAAATGAATCTTCTAATACATCCTAGCTTGTAATGGAGTTAGGTATTAATGAACTATAACATTCAAAAGAATTCCCTCGTATAGTTTGTAAGAATAATCTACATGTAACATTGTCTTTAGTGAGGTTTAAATCATGACATGTACCTTTAAAATTAAGCAATTGTTGCTCTGCATCTTCTGAAGCATCCTCAAAGAATGTAGAAAAACTTTCAATAGAAATATCAGGCATTCGAAAATTTACTTCTGGTAGATTTAAAGGAGTTTATGAATTTGCCTCCTTCTTTGGGTATTTCTCCCTTTTGTTGAGTCTTGTAAATCCATTGATGGCTTGATGAAGAATTTAAAGGAGCATATTAACATGAATGAAATTCTCCATTTTGATTGTTTCCAATGGATTTTCCAGGAATTCCATTCTCTCGAATCTTCAGTGCTTCTTGAGTCTTTTTGAAATTATACAAAAGGTGCAACATATTTCAATAAATCCCTTACATCCTAAATAAGTAAAAAAATTCTCAAATTTTCTTTTCGAAACCGTGAACCATAGAGACTTTGGTTCCTCAATCTAATCTAGAGCATGACCTCAAATATATTTAAAATAAATGTCCCTAGTATGGTCACCAAAAATTTTGACGCTTGAATATGTCAGGACCGAAATGAAAACCTCACTAAGATATGAATCCTTGTGCATTTTTAGAGAGGTGGTACTCCTCTTGGGCTAAAAGATATATCTGTGATAGCTTGGATTAGGATAATGCTAAGGCAACAAACCCTGTATCTTTATTGCTTGAAATTATGAAATGATATGGTTCTTCAATAACCTAATTTGATCTTTGTATGCAACAAGAAGTCTTTAAACAATTTAAAAGATTGGAGGGCTTCAACATCAGAATTTCTTTGTGATCAACATCACATACACAATCTTCTTAATCATATATAAATGCATCCATGTATTCCTCACGAAAATAGGAGAGAATAATTTGATCATCTCAAATAATTTTAAAAGAGTATTGTTATCAAGATCAAAAGAGAATTTGATAGGTCAATCTCAAATACCTCATACTTAAGACTCAAAGTTACAAGATACAGTCGAAATAAACCCTGAAGAAATTCTTTGTGGAGTTTATTCATGAAAAATATTCTTCATTACAAAATCTTTAATATTCATGTATATGGTTGTAAATACTCCATGATCATACAAGAAAAATATTTTGGAAGAATAAAAAAAGAAGACTCAAGAACTCAACCTTGTGCCCAATTCAAATATTCAAGCATAAAGCTATGAGAAATGGTGTAAAAGAAGAGAAAGAGTGGAGAAGATGGAGATCTCTCTTCATTGATTAGAATCCTGGTTGTATACTCATGGTTTTACATTCTTCTTCCTCTGATATTTTTCCCTTACCCTTTCACAATTATCATATTCCAACCTTTGATGAAGACTTTCTTCTCTTTTAAGAACTAGTTCTTCTAACTACTTGGGTAGTTAGGGTTTATCCCTTATTGAAATTCTCGTACACTCTTATTGAAACATTACATTTAATTAATGCTTCATTAATTCCTCATTAATGAATTTACATAATTAATATTTGAATATTTCAAATGGGTCATTTTCCATTTTTTAATAAAAGTTTTTAAATAAACTTTTATTTTCAAAATTTAATTAATTTCCATTTAAAATAGGAGGAATCTGTTTGATTTTATGGAAGTGATATTCAACATTTTAGCCATGTAAATCACTTCATATGTTATCTCCATCGTCTTATCTTTCAAACGATATAAATTTTTCCCAAATCCATTGCCCATATCTCAAGATATGAGCTCTTGAAGTTGAGTTGTCATGCAGGCCCATTAAAAATGAAGTTGAATGATATTTTAATTTATGAGACAAATATAGAAACTTTCAGCCTTTGAAACCTATATCATCATCTTATTCATCAAAATAAATTTTTAACGGTATAAAGTTTTCACAATTTCGACACCTGGAGCTCAAGTTATAGCCCCCGCAAGATTAACACTTAGCCACCATTGATCAAAATTGATGGGCAAATGTGGGTCCTTGATCTTGGATTCGTCCTCCTTTAGGAACTTTCGAATTTTCTTCATGAATATTATCCCATGTGCACGGGAATAGGATATTCTTAGTGGCATATAATGTTAATTGTAACATGTACTTGACAAGAAACAAAGAAAAAAGGAGATTATGGAGCTTGGAGGATTCGACCCTTGGAAAATTGTTGAATATAATAATAATTTTGCATGCCAAGTAAACTACCAATCTGCCTAGTCATCACTAATGAGTCATCCGACCAAATGTATCCACATGTCATCACTCGGTAGGCCAACAATATTCCAATATGAATTCCATGTTTCATCCAATAAAATCACGCCATGTGTCACTCCTTGTATGTTGTCACGTGTCTCCATTAATTAGTTGCCATGTGTAATGCTCTTATTGGATCCCACATGGAATTCCTCAATAGGCTTAAGAATTTTTCCATGTCATCCAAGGAATGTTTGGTACATGGCATAAGATTAAAGGTGATTAATTAAAATAATACATAAAGTTAAAGGTGAAAGATTAAAATCATGGTAAATAATGTTTAAATGTGAAATGTATTAAGTTTGGGAGGGTGAACAAGAGAGGGCAAAGGGTAGTTAGGGAGGGGGGGAAATGTATATGGTGGAGGTGATGGGGATGACATGAGGTGAGGTGGGGAAGGGTAGAAATGTAGGTGGCAGGAGTGGGGTAAGGAAGGTGAGGGGGAGGGGTGAGGAAGGTAGGGTGAGTCCGACTGATCGCCATAACTCCAAAATAAAATTAAGTATGGGAATGTGAGGGATGTGATGGGGAGGGCTAAGTGAGGTATGGAAATTCTAACTGAGCTCCATAACTCCACAATAAAATTAATTATGGGAATGTGAGGGATGTGAGAGAGAGGGGTGAGTGAGGTATAATGAGTCTGCCCCCGAAAAAGTTTTTTTTTTTTAAATAATCTAAGTATGAAAGCGGGGAAAGGAAGAGTGTAGTGAGGGGGTAAATAGAAAAAAAAAACTAAGTGTAGGAAATAGAACAAATAGAAAATGAGACTAAGTATGGAAGAGGTGATATGGGAAAAGAGATAAAAGAAGAGTGGAGAATCATGGTGGGTGCCCGCGAGAGACGCCATAGAATATTTTCATGGTTTTAGAACCCGACACAAAAAGGAAACAAGGGTCTTGGGCTCAGAAAATTTTGGATATGTGTCCAAGAAATTATCTTTATTCCACATGGAACAAGCACCATTTTCCACTTAAATTTTAAACCTGGATACCTTGAGCATATGAACTCAGATTTCTGATCCGAAAAATGTGTGGCGACACTGAGACCGAGGACTACACAATGAACTCATAATAGTTCTAAAATTTTCATCATCCGATATATATTTTTTATTATTATTTCGAGAGTGGGAACGTATAGGTGGCCAAATTTTAGTTAACAGGATGGTGGGGTGTACAAAATTCTCCCAATTTCCTGCTAAGTTACTTTTCTTAAACATGATTCTAACACTGATTCTAAATTGGCAAGTCAAATATTCTCCTTGAGAGCTTTCCAACAAGTTACAACTACCAAAATTCTCGATTATGAGCTTCAGACAAGGAGATATGGTCTCTCAAATATCTCAATCATTACACTCTTAATTAATTCATTTGGTCTATGTGGAACCCACATGGACCCTATTATGCACATGTTGGATAATGTCATCATTTCCATGTGGCACCCATGTGGACCTTGTTTTGCACGTGGAAACTAACGTGGTTACTCCCTTTTAACAACATCGATGGAAAAATCAGATGAGAATCCTGATGACATGGTTTAGGAAGGGACGATGAGGAATAATCCCAATCCACCAAAAAACACCTCTAGAAACGTGTTGATGAAGAGATTTAGTCTATCATCGATGAGACAAACTTTACAAAGTGTCTATGAACAAATCAGTGAAAAACTGCCAATGACAAAGAATTCAAGTCGTCAATTATAAGGAAACACAAAAGGCCAATGTGATTTACCAATCAACCTAAAACTGTCGATGGGTGATCAATCTAAATTCGTCAATGAGGCTATGGCACAAGTCTCAAGAGCATAGGATGGTTTATATCCGTTTATGAACTATCAAAACTTGACCTTTTATACACTTAGTCTATTTCTAGTTCTAAAATCAGGATTTTTGTGGCATAAATTCAAGTGAATTACCCAACAATGAGAATCGTTGTCACACACAGGAAACTCAAACTGCACAACCATTCAATTTCTCAACTTATGAATCGAATTTCCATTCATAGGACAACAAAACAAATCATTTTCACACAGTAATCCTAGACCATACATTTTTTCATCCTTTAAATTTTCATGTGAACTTACAATGCCAGGTTAAAAAGGATGAAATTTTCCATACAAAGACTTAGCATATGCTATAACAAAAATTCACACAATGATCCCTTAGTGACAAGCACAAAGAAAAATTCTCTTTAATGTATATTTACAATAGTCCAAGGGTGAATTCAATAATTTTGTTAACATAAATTCTCTTTAAGGTATATTCACAATAGTTCAAGGGTGAATTATATAATTCTATTAACACTTTTCCTAGTTCACCATACGTTCAAAAATATCCATTACTAAATTTGAGAGAGAGAAATACATCATTATGTACAGGAAATGCAGAACATACATCCAGTCAACTCCTTTATCCAGTAAACTATGCCTTTTTTATGCATTCCATGCAATCCTAGGGATTTTTTACTCAGACCTTTAGGATGTCTCTAATATGGATCCAAGAGGAAAATAACCATAATGTAAATTACTATACATATGAGAAACATGGAACATGCATCCATTCCTCTTAGATTTCCATGCATAACCACACAATTTCATAAACTCCACAAGCATAGAAATTTACAGAGCATAAAGAGGGACTTATATGTTGTAAGTTGTTGTCCAAACAACTAACTGAGGGTGGGAATTTTTCCACCCAACCATAGGTTATATTGCACTAAAATATTCTACAACAAGACACCCCTATTCTAGGCCATGATACAACCATGGAAACTCAGTCTCTCAAAGGATTTAATGGATGTTAAGGTCATTATCCTGCATAGATAGTAAAACGGAAAAATTCCCCTTCCACCCCAATCCCAGGGCCTCTGTGAAGTCACCAACTGGATTACCTATTCCCAATGGATTCCCTTCACCTCCTATGAGTCCCTCAATTCCCCCCCCTTATTAGTGTCAATTTTCTTTCCCAACTAGCATAATATTCATGGCCCACTTTGCCCAACTCAGGTTTAGGGTTCTCTGGCAAATTCATCAATCAAAATCCAAGCCTCAATGAGTTTATTCTCTTAGAAATTGCCATATATCGTGATTTTTTCTCTCATTTTATTCTCATGGGTTCTCCTACAACTCTTTCCAGCACCCTTCCCCTCACAACCCCCATGCATTCTCTCTTTTCTTCCCCCAAGAAGGTTCGTGATTTCCCCTTACTTGTGGCAAAGTAATTCGTGTGTCAATCTGGAAAACAAGGTGGTACTTTGTTGTAGATTTGGTTCAAAATTTTCAGTTGTCCCATCCATTTCTCCATACCTCCATAATTGTGGGAAGTTGGTTGCTCAATTACCAAACCCCTTTCATTAACGGATTTTTAAGAAATGGGGAGAGAGACAAAAGATTTAAATTTCAAATTTGAATTTTGGCAATTTTGGCAATATATCCTTTCAATGAAGGTTAACTACTTGGGTGGAAAGGTAATCCCCCAATCCCCTCACTAGTTTTATCTTGTGGTATCATGGCCAATATCAGTGCTCCACCCTTCAGTCAGTTGTTTGGAAAATTTTCATTAATTGAACAAAATACATTTACATTTCTCATAATTGTCCATTCTAGTCTTAAAATTGGAAAATATATTTGTCATGACTCATGACAACACTAAGACATAGTTACAAGGAAAATTTTAGGGGAAAAATTTAGCCTGTGGGTGAAATTTGGGGGTTTGAGATTTTTAATGGGAGAATGTTTTCTATAGAAGGGGTTTACTATTGTTATCCCACTATTTATTAAAAAATAGTTATCCAAAAAATAGTTTTCCCACCTGTATTTATGAGGGAGGAAAGTGAAAAACCATTTTCTCCCTCTGAAATTCGAATTGAACCCTTCATTCACCCCCGATCTACAAGAATGGAGGTTTTTGTTAGCTATTTCACCCTTTATCCTTATTGGAAATGGAGATTAAAAATGTATTATCCCTCGATTTGTGGTTTGAAATTATTTTTTACTAAAAAACCGCCCATAGTTTGTGGATTGAACCCTTCATTTGACCTTGATATGCAAGAATGGAGGTTTTTGTGAGATATTTCACCCTTTATCCTTCTTGGAAATAGAGCTTACAATTTCATTCACCCCAATTTATGGTTTGAAATTATTTTTTACTCAAAAAATTTCCATAGTTTTTGGATTCATGGATGATGAAGAATGATTTCTCCCTATATAACACCTACCCCTACCTTATTGAATGACATGCATGCATTAGTCGTACTTAATATTTACAGTGTCACAAATGAGATTCAAGATTCAGGGTTTATTTTTTGAGGTTCCCTACAACCACATAGTGTGGATGTGAAAGGAAGAGGCATAGTGGATGTTGGCCCTTGGTTATGAAAGTAAGTGAAGATCAAGGAAGAAAAGGAAAAATGTGAGCTGCGTGGAAGACACAGTGACTGTTACTGGGTCGAAGTGAGCAAAAGAGCAGAAAGGATGAAGCGAAGTAAAAGGAAGAAATCCGATGAACAAGGAAATTGAGGATGATAGATCAGCAAGGAAGGAGGATCGTGGACAACACAACAAGCGAAAAAAGCCACTGTTGGATGCTTTGGAGCACCACATGAGAAGGAAGGAAAGACAAGCTGGCGAAGCCCTGAAAACGTGGGTCAAGTTCACCTAAGGTTTTAGACACCTAGGGTTTTGGTATCTAGGGTTTTGACACCTAGGTTTCGACCTAAGGATGTCGGTGAGTGATTGTAATGTATAAATAGAGGTAAAGAGGACCTAGGATGGGTTGTTGTCATTGTTGTTACAATTGTTGGTGTTACAATTGTTGTTGTGTGATCGAGTGAGTAACATTGTATGTGAGAGAAGTGTTGAGTACGAGAGCCTTATGTATTGTAAGATCTTCAGCTAGGTGCGAAGATCAACCCTGTAGTTGGGTGCGCAGGGAGGGGAGAGATAGAGAGGAGAAGAAATAAGATATGCTAGCTGAGAGCGCAAACAAGAACTATATGATTCACCTTAATATATTATAAATCACAGTTCTGTGGACGTAGCCCTAGAGAGTGGGTGAACCACGTATACTTGTGTTGTGTGTGATTGATGCTATGTTATTTGCCTTTGATATATTGGTATTGCATTACTGTGGTAGATCTGATAGATGTGTGGAATAGATATAAGTTGATAAGTGATATATGCATGTTGTATTGTTATGGTATTAGATCCACTTGATATTACCCTTGGTTGTAGACATCCCTGTCCTGCAACCCCCCCATAGTTGCTTCGGGTGAGACTGCATCTTCTTCGCAGGTGTTGCCACAAGGGCCAGTAGTTAGGGTTTGTTGGTGCGCTCTTGGAGATGAACCTTAGGTCTGACCCTATGCTAACAAATGGTTCTGTTGTCGGGATAGGAATCTTCTTGAGGGAATTTCAAAGTGGTTCCCATCAAAGATAGAGATTCAGAAGTGGATAGAGGATCAAGAAAAGGACTTCGCTGAAGCCCAGAACAAGAACCCTAATATTAGTATAGAGGATTGGTTAGGAATATATATCTTTACTCATATACATGAAATTTTCTTTCGAGGAATCCATCGAGAGCTATACGAGTGGTTAGCTAGGTTAGCAGATACCTATTTTGAGATTATATCTAGGCCACCTGTGGTCTGGAAGTCGGCACTAATCAAGAAGGTCAAGAGAGTTGATAATGTCATGGCAAGAGCAGTAGATCACTGGTTTGATAGCACCATTGGAGGGTACATCACCGAGTTTGTTTTTGACGCAGTAGAATCATATAGCCAAGCCAAGAGATATTTCTTCAAGGGACCTAGAGGAAAATTTCTACATTTTTGGAAGTTGAGGATCAAGATGATATTACATGAGAAGAACATCTTGAAGATACAGTAGATTGGTCATATCTGGAAAAGCTAATGTTCGGGAATTCAGACAGTGACAGCGACACAAAGGCTAGACATACGCGTAGTGGGAGAGCGTTCAAAGAAGTTCACCTTGCGAACCTGTTTAAGAAGAACTATGGGGACGAGGTTTTATACAGTGGAGAAGAGGTAGATCTGACGGACGAAGAGCATTCAGAACCCACTAGGGAAGAGGAAGGGAAAGATGAAGAGCCTCATCGGGAAGAGCCAGAAACTTCAGGAACTACGCAGACTACTGAAGTAAGTATTATTATCCCTCCTATTGATTTAGTAGCATTAAGCAATCAGAGTAATCCAAGCCACTAAATCATTCAAAGCACTACCACTAGTAGTCCACCACATACTAAGTCAGGAACCCTAGGAAGATCTATGGTAGATGAGATGAGGCTCCCTATTTTTAGAGGAGATGGGTCTAAGACCCTGATTAGCACTGGTTCCTATGTGAATCCGTATGGAATATTAAAAATGTCACCGACGAAGTTGTTAAAATAACTCAGTTTAGTACTACCCTAAGGGATCGCACAGTGATCTGGTACATGAAGCTTGTCCAAGGACTTGTACAGCCTAAGCCACTGAATGAGATCAAGAATGCATTGATTTCATAGTTCAAGAAACCCAATTCAAATTCATAATGTATTACAGAGATGAAAGAGATCAAGTAGAAGGTAGTTGAACCTGTTTGTGAATTCGATCATAGATTCAAGACCTTAACCGACCGATTGACTTTTCAGATCCCAGATGAGCAAAACAAAGAATGGTTTATTGCTTCCCTTTTACCACACATCATACTTCTCCTGATGCAACAGAAGATTGATTCATAGGATGAGGCATTGTAGATCGCCATGAAGTTAGAGTCAACCCCTATGGGAGAATCCAGCTGAGGTATGAGTCAAATATTGAGTCAACTAACTAGTTTGTCTCTGCAGGTCGAAGATATGAAGAAAGACAAGGGAAAAGATAAAAGAGAAGACATCTGGTGTGTAAGATGTAAATCAGAAGGTTGTGACAAGGAACACTGCCCCTTATTTCATGAATACTTGGCCTCTGGAGCTCTGATCCCTTTGAAGCAAGTCACCCTACCCTAGTGCGAGGTATGCAGGAATAGACATCGCCCTGATGAGTGTTATTACATGCAAAAATATGTCCATACACCCACAAATTTTTATTTCACATTCTGTAAGTCCGTGGGGCATGATGATATAGATTGTAGGGATTATGAACTCATGCATGAAAGGTCAAGAGACATATACAAAATTCAAGGCAAAGTACAACAAGAAGGAAACACTATGTAGTACAACTCCCCTAGGAGAGGAAACTTCAATCCTCGTGGTGGATTCAGAGGACGAGGATGAGGAGGAAGTATGGGTCGATGATGAGGACAGATCATTTGTTACAAATGCGCACAACTAGGAAACTTAGCAAGGGATTGTCAGAACCCTTGCACTACTTGCAACTACTGTAGTTCCTTTAAACACGTTATAGAAGATTGTCATGTGCTGCTAGCTAAGCTTCAGGAAAGACGAGGACCTCAGCAGAACCCGCAAGTGCAACTGATATATGTTGAACCTCACAGAGAAGACCCTAGAGTCATTGTTATCACTAGAGGAGGCGTTGTTACAGGAGAATACATATTGACCCAAGGAAAGACTACAGAAGACTCAGGAGTCAGGAAAGCTATAGAGAAGACCCAAAATTTTGATGCAAAGAAAGAAAGACAAATATTTGAGGAAAAAAGATAAGAGTTCAAAGAAGACCAAGGTTCTTCATCAAAGACACGACCAGAAGTAAGAGAATATGGAATGCCTTTGTCATTTGATCATTCTTCTTCACCAAAAGAGGGAAAAGAGGTAAGAAAGCTCATGGAATTTGTATATACTTGTATTAAGTTGATTCAGGATGAGAGCATTGTACAAGAGCTACAAAATTTAATCAGACAGTATGAGATAGGAAAGATATACCCCTTACTGAATAAGGCAGTACACCAAATCACTAAAAAGAGGACAAATAAGGAATTACACTTGAATGCTCAAATAGGAGAATATGATATAGACTATGTGGTCCTTGACTTAGGGTCGGAGGCCAATGTCATGACGAAGCGAACCTAGGCACTAATGGGAAAACTAAAGTTGATCTATTCCCCTATGAGGCTTAGGATGGATAACCAACAGGCAGTAAGCCCCTTTGGAATATTGGAACATGTCCCTGTGGACATCGACGATATAAGAACATTTGCAGATTTTGAGGTAATTGAGATAGTTGATGATAGTTATCCTTACCCTGTGTTGTTAGGAATTGACTGGATTTCAATAATTCCACTATGTTTAATTTAAAGAAAATACAAATGAATTTTGAAAGAGATGGCCTTAGGGTCATTGTACCATTAGATCCAGACGAAGGTCGTCAATATACAAAACCTATCAGATAAGAAGACCGCACATATGAACTGGAAAACATATACAAATTAACGACCAGGTAGCAGGATTACATTAATCCTACAGCCGATGGAAACCTAAGTTGGAGAAGTATCAGAGTATGTTCATCAGATTCAGAAGAAGCACTGGAGAACTGGCAGAACAAAATGTATGAAGTATCTACAAGGAGATGTGCTAGATTAACCAGAGAAGTTCACTGGATCAGCACAACAGTAAGTAACTTGCCCAGTTTTGATGGTCTGAATCCTTTAGAAGCCTTCCTGTTGGAATTTGAAGAAAGTGTACCAACACAACAAAGATTGATGGCAATGGATGAGGCCTTGAAAGAAACAACATCGAGATGGTGGGGGACACACAAAAACAACATTACAGAATGGGTACAATGTCGTAACCTAATGACCACGCAATTCTCAGCACAAGTAGAAGGTTGCAAAGTTCGGTACACAGGTCAAAGTTGCCCAAAGGACCATGTGTGAAGTTGTGAGGAAGCCTGGAGAACAATTCCTCAAGAGTAGTGGGTGCACAAGTTCATTAACACACTAGACACGACCCCTATCAACTGGTACCTTCAAGTGGAGTTGAGCCTCATCACTGCAAATTGGGAAGGTATGACTCAGAACTTTGTAACCACCTTCTTATTTGACAGTCAATATCCTTTAGTAGATAAAGCATTACAAATTGTAAGACATAAAGTATTTGAGGAGGCCTCTAGCCCCCCTTTAGAAAAAGAAGAGGAAGAATGGACTGCACCTCTCCAGAAACTGCAAGGTTGTTACAACATCAATGTTGATGAAGACGATGATCTGAGTAAGGTGAACAACACGGAAATACAAGGCCAGAGATATGTGGAAGGAACAGGAGTTGAGCTACCATTCATCAGACAGTCAATCAAGATTAAGAAGATCAATATTGGAATAGATCAAACACCAAATCTTGCAAATGTTGGAGATTACTTGGATGTTGCTACTATTGACAAAATAACAAATTTATTGCATGAATATCAAGACTTGTTTCCAACCAAGTTCAGTGATATGAAGGGAATTAAAGGACCTATGAGAGATATGAGGATCCCTTTGAAACCAGATGCAAGACCAGTCAAACAGAGACCCTACATATTGAACCCTAAGTATAAAGAGAAAGTGAAGATTGAGCTCGATAGAATGATGGAAGAAGGAATTATAGAACCTATTGAAGAGTCAGAGTGGATTAGACCTATGGTGGTGCAAGACAAGAAGACAGGAGATATCAGGATCTATGTAGATCTCAGGAAGTTTAATGATTCTTTCTTGCATGACCCCTTCCCTACACCATTCACTGACGAAGTGTTAGATAATGTAGGAGGCCAACAGGTATATTCTTTTACAAATGGATTTTCAGGATACCATTAGATCCGGATTTCCAAGGAAGATCATCATAAGACCACGTTTGTAACAAAATGGGTATCCTACCAGTATACAATGATGCCATTTGGATTGAATAATTTCCCAACCATATTTTCCAGGGTGGTGGTCGAAGCATTCAAAGACTTTCTGCATAAATTTCTAGAAGCATATTTTGATGATTGGACTGTTTTTAGTTTATTGAAAAATCATATTGAATGTCTAAGGCTAATGTTGGACAAATGCAGGTAGTGTCAAATTGCCTTGAATCTGAAGAAATGCATCTTCTTTTCACCATTTGGAGTGTTGTTAGGTCATATTGTATGCAAGCAGGGATTGTTGGTAGATCCATCTAAAATTTCCATTATAGTTGATCTACCACCCCCTACTTCAGTCAAACAGCTTCGCAGCGCGCTGGGACATACTGGATATTACAGGAAGTTCATTAAAGAATACGCCCAGATTATAGCACCCATGGAAAATATTTTGAAGAAAGACTGTCAATTCAGTTGGACAGAAGAATGCCAGCAAAGCTTAGACACACTGAAACAAAAAATGGTTATTGCACCCATTCTGGTTTTCCCAGATTGGAGCAAGGAATTTTACGTGCATGTTGATGCATCTTCCATTGCATTGGGAGATTTTTTAGCACAACCTAATGAAGGAGATATTGACCATCCGTTAGATTTTTCTAGCAGGAAACTATCTACATTTGAGATTAATTACACCATCACTGAGAGAGAGGGATTAGCTATGGTATATGCGCTGCAGAAATTTCATCACTACTTGTTGGGAGGACACTTTAAAATGTTTATTGATCACTCCATGTTGAAATACCTAGTCAACAAGATAGTGTTGGGGGGGATAATATCCATATGGCTTCTGTTATTTCAAGAATATGATTTCGAGATCGTAGTCAAGCCAGGAAGAACGAACAAAGTTCCTGGCCACTTGTCAAGGTTGGAACATGGCAAAGAGTTGACCAATTCGGAGGATACACTGTCGGATGTAAAGTTACTAGCCATTAGAAAGATTGATGACCACTTCACAGAGATAGTCTGGTTCCTATCAACAGGAATGGCACCTAGTGAGTATACAATTCCCCAGAAGAAACAGCTAGTAGTGCGCGATGCTGACTTTTCACTTATAGCTGGACAGCTATACAAAATGGGACCTAATGAGATATTGAGAAGGTGTGTTATGGAGGCAGAGCAACCATTGATCCTCAGAGAATATCATGAGGGCATCACAGGAGGACATTACGCATGGAAAGAAACTGCGCAGAAGGTTCTTAGAGCTGGCCTTTGGTGTCCTACCTTACACAGAGATGCTAAAGACTATTACAGAGCCTATGATGTATGCCAAAGAGTTGGGAAACCATTTAGAAGAGTTGAAATTCCATTAGCACCATAGCTGACCCTACAAGCATTTGAAAAATAGGCTATTGACTTTGTGGGACCTATAAACCAACCAGATGGGTCTAAGAAAGAGAAGTTAAGTAATATAGTGAAACTACAGCTGCGCGCTTCATATTTGATGACATCATAACTAGGTTTGGATGCCCAAAGATCCTTATGAGTGATCAAGGCACACATTTCATAAATACAATAGTTGAAGCCCTGACTGAGGAATTTGCAGTCCACCATCAGAAGAGCACACCTTACCATCCACAATAAAATGGGATAGTGGAAACATTCAATAAGATCTTGGAAACAACGCTGACGAATATTTGCAGTGTGAATAGGGATAACTGGGATTTAAGGGTACCAGTAGTACTATGGGCCTATAGAATCACTTGAAATAAGCTAACAATGCAGACCCCTTTTAAGTTGGTATATGGTCTTGAAGTCGTTGTCCCAATGGAATATTTGGTACCAAGACTAAGAATCATTGCCTTTACGAATATGGATGACACTAGCACTATTCAACAGAGGCTTACATAATTGGTCAAACTGGAGGAAGATAGATTTGTTGCAGGATTTCATCAGCAAGTATAGAAAGAAAGAGAGAAGGCCTACCATGTTAGACACATCAAGAAGAAGGCATTTAAACAAGGCGATCTAGTACTGGTATATGAAAGTAAGTTCATCAAACATCCTAGGAAGTTCAGAATGCATTGGCTCAGGCCATATGAGATTGCCTATGTTACAGAAGCAAGAGTTTTGCAGTTGAAGACTTTGAATGGAGAATGGAAGGAAGGATTAGTGAATGGGAGTCGACTGAAGTTGTACTATGACAACCAGCTACCTTGCATCTCTCACTAAAAGCATAAGGAAAAGGATCGAGGTACCAGGTGCAGTTGAAACTGGGTACCCAACACAGAAAAGACAGTTTGCACAAGGAAGGAGAGGAGGCATAGAGCAGAAAGCAGAGGCTGCACTGTGCAGTCTAAAGTTGAAGTAAAATAGAAGGATCAAATTTGAAGTGCCTCGGGACTAGTCATAGGTGAGTGTTGGGGGCCTGTTGGCCCTTGCTTATGAAAGTAAGAGAAGATCAAGGAAGAAAAGGAAAAATGTGAACTGTACGGAAGACACAGTGACTGTTACTCGATCAAAGTGAGCAAAAGAGCAGAAAAGACGGAGCGAAGTAAAAGGAAGCAAGTCAATGAACGAGGAAATCAAGGATGACAGATCAACAAGGAAGGAGGATCGTGGACAACACAACAAGCGAAAAAAGACATTGTTGGATGCTTTGGAGCACCACGCAAGAAGGAAGGAAAGATAGGTTGGTGAAGCCCTAAAAATGCGGGTCAAGTTGACCTAGGGTTTTAAACACCTAGGGTTTTGGTATCTAGGGTTTTGACACATAGGTTTCAGCCTAAGGATGTCGGTGAGTGATTGTAATGTATAAATAAAGGTCAAGAGGACCTGGGATGGATTGTTGTCATTGGTGTTACTATTGTTGGTGTTATGATTTTTGTTGTGTGATTGAGTGAGTAACATTGTGTGAGAGATAATTTTTTAGTATGAGAGCCATCTGAATTGTAATATCTTCAGCTAGATGCGAAGATCAACCCTGCAGTTGGGTGCGCAGGGAGGGGAGAGATAGAGAGGAGAAGAAAGAAGATCTGCTAGTTGAGAGCGTAGACAAGAACTGTATGCTTCACCTTAATATATTATAAAGCACAATTATGTGGATGTAGCCCTAGAGAGAGGGTGAACCATGTATACCTTGTGTTGTGTGTGATTGATTCTATGTTCTTTGCCTTTGATATACTGGTATTGCAATATTGTGTTAGATCTGATAGATGTGTGGAATAGATCTAATATGATAAGTAATATATGCATGTTGTATTGTTCTAGTATTAGATCCACTTGATATTCCCCTTGGTTGTAGACATCCTTGTCCTGCAACCCCCCCATAGTTGCTTCAGGTGAGACTGCATCTACTTCGCAGGTGTTGCCGAAAGGGCCAGTAGTTAGGGCTTGTTGGTGTGCTCTTGGAGATGAACCCTGGGTCTTCCCCTGTGCCAATAGTGGACACAGAGGTAGGTTATATATGCTTGCGACCTAACCCCAACCTCTAAGAGAATGTTACTCCCTATTGTTTTGTGAAATTCCGAATATTTAGTGCATTTTTAATTTGCTTTGTTAATTTTGAATTTACCATGTCCTGAGTTGACTCTCTGCTTTGGCATGGCCAATCATTCCTAAGCCTGAGTCATGTTATTTTGGCTATAACAACTAGGTCCTATCTTGAGAAATCAAAATCCAAACTAAACTTGCAATAGCTAACTCTTGCAATGTCTAACTAAATGTTGGGTTCTATTCCAAAATTGACGAGGAGATCCTATAGATTATCTCAAAGATTATTGTATCCATATGAAGCCATATTCTTCATCAAACAAAGCTCAAGATGATCTAGGTTAGATCCTTCATAATACATTCTCTTAGTCTAAATTTCCATTTAAAACAAATTGGCATTCTCTATCATGTCCAAATGGTTATTATTTTAAAAAAATAATTATAAGCCAAACTCCACCCTTTCTTTAAAATTCATTTAAAAAATGAGAATAATTGTATCCTTCTCTATGTTCAAACAACCCCTATTGGGCCCATTAGAGATCTATTTTTTGTTATTTGTCCTCAGTTAAAGTCTTATTTCTAGAAATGAAGGCCACTATTTTTAGTCATTAAAGAGGCTATGAGATTTTTCCCTATAACATTTATTTTGGATTGAAACGCTTTTACTAAGTCCACTTGACAATGAATATAACACACCCTTGGCCCCCAACCACCCAACTTTCCTGTGGGTGAGGGTGTGCACGTTTGTTACACATTTTATTAGGATCCATAAGACATAGCCTCTATTATATTATTAGGAAAATTGATCTTGCTCATCAAATCCTTGTCTAAATTATTGGCTTATATGAGATACACTTATCCTTGAGGTGCCACATTGATTGATTTGCATATTGGATTTTCTATTCTTTATTTAAAAAAATAAATAGATGGTGAAGCTTAGGGCTCAAAGCCTCAAATGCAACTCCATTCCTATTAAGCAACCATGTTCTCATTGGATATAGGTGGTCTGAACCATTCTTACACTTTTTCCTTTTCTCGTGAAATTGCATCGCTTCTTGCAGTGTCATGTAACAATAAAGGTGGGTAACCATCACAGGAACCGTACCACATACTAGCTTCCTACCTATTGTTGATCTTCCATGAATTAACTATATACATAAACATATGTTTATCTAGATTTTTTACTGTCCAACCAAAGGTGTCCCTTTTAGGACTTATGAAATTCCCTAACAATATTTGGACCCACAAAGTAGGAACTTATTTCTCAAACTTAGTATTGATACTAAGAAAGATTAAGATAAATAAATAAGATGAGTTTTTTTACACTGCAGATGTGTTCAAAGTCTTAGTGTGATGTGAAAAGGTAGCAAGTATTTATTGAGAATAGGATCCATTACATTGATGCATGAATTGATCTAAAATATCATTTCCAATGTTGGGATGCAAGGGATTGTTATTCTTAGTATTAGTTTCTCCTATGGTCAAAGTGTTGTCTTTAGTCCTAATAAAATGTTAGGGTCCTAACCCGCACATAGATAGATCAATATATTCGGATGTAATAAGGGTCAATATTAATAAGGCTTTTCAGTAAAATAGAATAAGGCAGATGTAAGAAGACCTAATAGAAGCTTCTGCTTCTAGAAGGATCTTCCTCTAGATGCTTCTCTTGATAGACATATTTAGTATAAATAAGGGTCGACGGTGTGAAAACCCTAGCTTGGAGATTATTGTAACAGAGCGTTGCTCGATTGGAGGTTGCCCCCTCGAAGAGGCCTGTGAACATTTCTTTCTGAATCAAAGTGTTATTTCTATTGTTGTTCTTATATCATTTCTGTGTTATTGTGGAGATTATGCTGGATATATTACTGTTATTTTTCCATTTCTAGCATTTTATTTATGTTCTGCATATTTATTATATCTAGTATCTTGCAAGTGGTATCAGAGCACTTTCCTTGGCAGAAATTGTGGGAATTTTTTTCCAGGGTAGAGACGTATTCTGACATCTTTAAGCCAGAGAGATCTATCGTTACGTGCATAAACCCGCGGTTGAGGGATTCATACACGCAGGAAATACAAGTGGTTCTTGAGCTCACATCTGTTGGCCACCCTTGTAACCCCTGTTGGTACCCCTTCGAGTGGTAGCACATCAAACAACACCTGTGTATGGATCAACCTAGATTTCTTGAAGCCCTCTAAGCTTATTTGATACCTTTTTCTTTTCCATAAATACTCCATTTTTCATGACTTCAAAGTTATCAAACTTCACCTGTCTACCCAAGCATCAAATTTTATTTTTACATCATGTCTTCTTTTTGTTTTGTTGCATTCTCCAATATTACTTGGAAAAGGTAGTTTGAATACATAACATCTTGTTTGTTAAGGTTTTCATCACAAATCATCATTTTCTATTGCACAAAATTCTTTTCATCTTTCCCAAAGTTGAATTCCCTTTAGTGTACAAGGTCGCAAAGTGATCATGTGCAGATTCCAAGGGCTCTTCGAAGTGGGAGAAGGTAGTTCCATTGGATTTTGGATGCATGATTCTTCACCCTATGAACATTGGGTTAGTTTTTAAAAAACATTGTCTTCATATCCCTATACTTAAACCAGAGGTTGTGGGATTTTAATATCCAATACTCCTCTTCTTCTTTATGTTTTTGGAGAAGTTCACTTGATAGGGATGTTTATTTGCATTTGTAGCCCCTTCGTATAGTTTTCTTCTTCCATTTTACATTGTAGATCGTGTAAATATTCTTGACAAGCTTCTTTAGCTTTATAATAAATATGTGTTGGTCAATACCTATGTGCCATTATTTCCCAAAAAATATGCAATATGAGAATGCCTCTATCTACCTACCAAAACTCAACCATTTGTTCTCCTAAAATAAAAATAAATAAATAAAATAACCATAAGTTTACTAACATAATGGAGCATTGGGCAGCAGATCTATCCCAAAAATTCACACCTGAAACTGCTCCCTTTTCCAAAACTTAATTCAATTTATGGGCTTCACAAGCGCCCTTAAATTTTTGTTTGTACATCAAAGGAAAACAAGTTATGGGATTTAAGACATTCCTGCCAACATCTTTGCTAATGTGGAAAGCCACTTGGATTGTTGGAATCATTATTCCTTTGTTAAAAAGAATCTAAGCCTCCTGATTTAGAGTTAATGGGAGAAATAGGTTTGCAGAATTCGATTAGTTTCTCTTTAGTAATTCATATTTTCTCTGACTTTGGCAAACCCTTCCATTTGACTACATAGAGTTTATATGGTCATGCTTGAGTGTTTGTAACTATGGTATTAACAACTTGCCTAATCTCTTCTCTTTTCCTCTTTGGTAATTGTTTGTCACTCTAATGTGACGTCATCAATATCTTCATTATGCACTTTTGGGTGATCAGCATAGATATTTTCTACATTGAAGATGGTCCAATTTCCTCGGGATTGAGTTTATTATAGGCACCTTGCGGGTATCTTTATTTCCATAGATGAAGCATAACTAGTTTTCTAACCTGGAATCCAATTACTCTTCTATGATGATCATCTTCCATCTTATATGCTTCATTTGTGGCCCACAATTTTTTCTTCAATTGTTATTGCATATTATGAATTTGTTCAATAAAATGTTCTACACCTATGATAACATGTGTTCCTTCATATAGATCAAGTAAATCCACTACTTTTGGGTTTTGTCCATAAATCGTTTGAAAAAGGAACATTCTAGTAGATCTGTTAACACTTGAATCATAAGCAAATCTTGCTTTTTCTAAGACTATGTCCCATTGTCTTGAAATTTCACCAACCAAACTTCTTAGTCGATTACCTAAAATTCCAGTTGCTCATTAGTTTGTGGATGATAGGCGAAACTATACTAGAACCTACTATCTAACTTTCTACATAATGTTTTCCAAAAGTGACTAAGCATTTTTGTGTCTATGTCACTTGTAATAGTTTTTTCCATTTGGAACCCAATGCAACTATGCAACTACATCCTTTGTGATAAACAGAATCGATCAAGACAAAGGAAAATTTATGAAGATTCCTAAAATAGTTCAACATAGTTTGGTGGTCAATGCAAGAAAGGATGTGCTATGTTTATGAAAGAGATGCTTGCATTCAAAAAATTGATCATATGTTATGAGAAATTCAGAATATTCCTACAAATCTTGTACTTGATGAGAATGTTGATGAACTCATAACGGTTTCCATTGATGTTGTTTGTGAATTTGCACTAGAATTGGGCAATGAATTTACCATTTTTGTTCCATCTACATGAAAAATTCTACAGTGACATGTTTTAGGGTTTTGTAGTGACCATAGACATCACGCTAAGATAAATTTTTGAGGTCAATATCTAAGCATATCTAGTTTAGGTATATGTGGTTTCTTATTTGGGGGTTATTTTTAGGGTTTTATTTCTAAAGCTATTATGTGGATCTACACATCGAACATATCATATCCTCATAAGCTAGTATTTAGTTATTTCTCTCCTACTATATTTTCTACAATCATGCATGAAATTCAATGATGTGTACAAATGTGGTAGCCATGCAGAACAATACCTCCTATAGTGAGTGTAATCATTGTGGCACAAACCATGTTGTACTTATGTTGTCTTGAGGAGTTTATTTTATCTGTAGGAGGTTTGGTGCCTCCATTGACATACATTTAATATAGTGTTGGTACATATCTATTCTATTTCTATTGCACAAAATTCTTTTCAGATTTCCCAAAGTTGAATTCTCTTTAGTGTACAAGGTGGAAAAGTGATCATGTTCAGATTCCAAGAGCTCTTCAAAGTGGGAGAAGGTAGTTATGTTGGATCTTGGCTGCATGATTCTTCACTCTATGAACATTGGTTTAGTTGTGGAAAAACATTGTCTTCCTATCCCTAGACTTAAGATAGAGGTTATGGGATTTTAATATTCAACACTCCTCTTCTTCTTTATTTTTTTGGAGTAGTTCACTTGCTAGGGTAGCTTCCTTGTATTTGGAGCCCCTTTGTATAGTTGTCTTCTTCCATTTTACATTGTAGATTGAGTAATTCTTCTTGACAATATTCTTTAGCTTTATAATAAATGTGTGTTGGTCAATACCTTTGTTCCATTATTTCCCAAAAAATCTGCAATATGAGAATGTCTCTATCTACCTACCAAAACTCAACCATTTGTTCTCCTAAAATAGAAAAACAAGGTAACCATAATTTTACTAACATAATGGATCATTGGGAAGTAGATATGTCCCAAAAAATATCACCTGAAATTGCTTCCTTTTCCAAAAACTAATTTAGTTTATGGGCTTCACAAATGCCCCTAAATTTCCGTTTGTACATTAAAGGAAAACACGTTATGGGATTTAAGACATTCTTGCAAACATCTTTGCTAATGTGGCAAGCCACTTGGATTTTTTGCACCATTCTTCCTTTGTTAAAAAGAATCGAAACCTTCTGGTTCAGAGTCAATGGGAGCAATAGGTTTTCTAAATTTGGCTAGCTACTCTTTTCATGTTTTCTCTAACTTTGGTAGACCCTTCCATTTAACTAAATAGAGTTTATATGTTCTAGCTTGATTGTTTGTAATTGTGGTATCAAAAAACTGATTAATCTCTTCTCTTTTCTTCTTTGGAATTTTTTTTCACTCTATTGTGATGCCATCAATATGTTCATTATGCACTTCTAGGTGATAAGCATAAAGATCTACTATGTTGAAGATGGGATGATTTCCTCGGGCTTAATTTTATTGTAGGGACCTTGTGGGTACTTTTTTTTCCATAGATGAAGCATAACCAATTGTCCAACCTAGAATTCAATTACTCTTTTATGATAATCATCTTTCATCTTATATGCTTCATTTATTTCTTACAATTTTTGCTTCATCTACTATTGCATATTATGAATGTGTTCAATAAAATCTTTTGCACCTCTGCTAACATGTGTTCCTTCACAGATCAATAAATCCACTACTTTTGGGTTTTTTCCATAAATCATTTGAAAAAGGGACATTCCAATAGATTTGTTAACACTTGAATCATAGGAAAATTCTTCTTGTGCTAAGATTATGTATCTTTGTCTCGACTCGTGATAGTTGTGAACTATTTTACTTTGTTCTTGTCCGAAATGGATTACCTTGAACCGTGAATTGTGAAGCTTGTACTTTTTCTTTGTTAATTAAGTTTGGTAAGGAATGGATTTATAACATGGGACGGGGCAACCAAAGGGAATCCTAAATGTCTAGAAATTATCAGAGCAACAACCATAGGGAAATACAGGTTATTATTTATAAATTAAGCTTTCAAGTTGACTTTGTTTCTAGTTATTTGATTTATTAGACCTGTTTTGCAATATAGTTTACATCAAGTTTTTGAAATTGATGTTATGGGCATCTAAGCTTTATTTTTATATATATATATATATATATATATATATATATATATATATATATATATAATGTGATGTGAACATTATTACAAATATATAATATTATATTAACATAAATTTGTTTGAGCAAATAAAAGTAATATAAATATTTTCATTAGAAGAACGACGATGAATCTCTAGTTTTTTAATCACTCAATTTATCTTATTGAGCTTCACCATTAACCAGTGAGATGTGACTTTCCTTAACATCCTTTAAAACTGAAATCTCCTCTTTATTGCATTCTCCAGGCTCTTGACCTTCATTGTATGATGGTATATGTGACAAATTTTCTAGCGACACAGGCTTTGGCAAAAATTCAATTTTATGAGTACCATTCAAATTGTTTGCATCAAATTTAAGCTTTTTTTTTTATTATAGAGTTCTGCCAGAATACATCGATTCACCTTCATAAGCTTCATTCTTATAAATCTGTTTTTGAGTATAAGCATGTTATATTTTTTCAATATCTTCCATTTTTATATGAGGTAATAAGTTTGATTAAGAATGATATCATAATTGGAATTAGGATGCATTTGTGTGGTATTATTTCTTGTATTTATGTTGTCAATGTGTGATATTTTCATATTTTTTGTATTGTTGCTTCTTGTTGAATATTCATTTATATTAACTAAGCTCTAAGTCCATGACTAATATTGTTACTCTTTCCATTGCTTCTATTTTTTGATGCATTTATGTTGTATTTTCTTACTTTAGACTGTAAGTTATTTTTTGGGATTAACGTAAGCATTTGGTGGTTTTCCTTTTTAGGTGTATGTTTTCTCAGAGAACTTGATTTCATAAATCAGAGAATAAATATAAATACATATAGAGATTCTATACTTTGTAGGAATTATACTAATTTTATATTATTTCTCATGTAGGTTTCACGTTTGGTTTCTAGAACGATTTGAAATTTCAATTGTGAAATATTTATTGGCATGTCAAACATTGATCATGGGAAGAAAAGATCAAGACAAAATGATATATCATCATACTTTCAAAGACCTCAATCCAAGGATCCACATTCAGTTCATGTTTCGAGCTCTTTTGAGCAACCTATCACTGAAAGAGATATCAAATCTTGTGAGAATGCACATAATATCCAAATAATAGATTAGGGAATAGGTTCCTCTAGTGATCAAAGTGAGATAAATGCATTTTCACCATAAATTGGAAGTAAAAATAATATGAATTTTTCATTGGAAGAAGACATAATCGATTCATGGAAAAGACAAAAAGGCCAATGAGACATATGATCTAGATTATTTTAGGAACGATATGAAGGCATAGATATAACAAAGATATAACAAATAATTACATAGAGATATGGCAAGGAACATAGTAATACAGTAAAGATCAGATTCTATTAATAACTATCTGAAATACAAAAGACTATAAAAATGCAAAAACACACAAGCTAGCTAGAATGGTGGTAGCTTATCTCTAAGAAGAGATGTGTTGACTACACTCATTCACAAGAAGTTGGTTACAATGAGGCTCCAAATGCCTTTTTTAATGTAAAGCATAAATGAGAAAACCCTAAACATTCAAAAACCTAACCCTAGGAGATGAAGCGCAAAAATTCATGTGTGTCACTTGGCTTAGGGCCCAAGCGATATGAGAGAATCCTAACACAAAATTCTAGTAGAATTTAGCAACGCCCAAGAAGCTACAAATCTCGGTTATTAGTTTCGGGGCCAGCCAATCGTGGATGAATTGGATCTTGGTTAGATCCACATGTACACCCTACTCATCCACATTGTATCCCAAATATTGGATTATCTACATGTCGAAGGAACACTTCTCCAAGTTGGCATATAACTTGTGTTGTCACAGGGTGCCTAATACCTGTTGAATATGATCCAAATGTTCTTCCAAATGTTTTTTGAATATGAGGATGTCATCCAAAAATACAACCACAAAGGAGTTTGTGAATGGCCATAATATATCATCCATCATCTGCATGAATGTGGTTAGGGAATTATTCAAGCCGAAATGCATGACCAACCACCCAAAGATGCCTTCTTTGGACTTGAAGGTTGTCTTCCACACATCGGTTTTCTCAATCGACACCTAGTGATAACCTGACTTCAAATCAATTTTACTAAAAAAACTTGGCTCTCTTGAGTTGATCGAGAAGATCATCAATCCCGGGAATTGGGTACTAGTTCTTGATCGTGGTCTTGTTTATGGTTTTTTAATCAATACAAATTCATCATGTCTCATCCTTCTTTTGTACTAGAACAATTGGGCTACCACAAGGTGAGGAATTGGGTCTGATGTGGCCCTTCAAAATTATCTCTTGGCTCTATCATTTTATTTCTTCATTCTCTAGAACAGAACGCATATACAGGGTTGTTAGGTAGAGGAGCATCGGGTGTCACATGGATTGAGTGTTTTACCTGACATTGCTTAGGCACCCTAGTAGAAGAGATGAATATGTATTTATACTCCTCGACTATTTCATCCACATGTTGTTGCAAGGTAGAGAGACCTTGTGTAGAGCTTTTAGCGGTTGCAGTGACCTTTCATTCACCTTCTGATCAAACCATATAGAGGAAAAATCTCCTAGACTGAGAAACCACCTTTCTACACTGCTTCGCAGAGATAAAAGTGACCACAGTATTTGGGACTGCATCCAGTACCCTGTAGAGTTTATCTCCAAAAGTAATAATGACACTACAAAGCCTAGATTCATAAACATCATGAATTTTCCAAATATATGGTTTTCCTAGAAACACATCACAAAATGTGAGTCAGAAAACATCACACAATACCTCGTCTTTGAAGGGTTTTATGTCATAGTTCAAGAAACATTATTGGATGACGCGGATGTCCCATCCCTAGCTAAGCTAACCGATGGTGTATGGTTGAGGATGTTGTGTCATTGTTAAGTTCAACCTCTTGAAAACATCTACTGATATTAGGTTCTTCTGGCTATCGTTGTCAACAATCAAATGGAGAGGGGTTCTTTTCACCCACATCTGTGAGTGGAAAATATGTTCCCCTTCTTCATGCTCCTTGGGTTCCTCTGACTAGAATTTTGTGGTAGCGATGGTGACATTAGGTTCTGCATCAATGATATGTCTTCCCTTTTCTGGCTCAGAATCAGAGTCTGAGTCAGCATCTGACCCTAGATATTTCATCTCAACCAACAACGATTGTTTAGAGTGACATTCATCATTATTGTACCAAAGGATTGTGTGTAACTCACACCATTTTCCAGTGTCCTTCTTCGAATTCCCATTACCCTTCTTTGTTGGTGGCTTGGGTTGGTCATCATTTCTCTATCCTTTGGCCTAGTATTTATGGCCACCCTTACCATACTTTGGTTGTTGTGGATTTGTAGACCCAAACTCTCACTTATTTTGTTGCTTGAATTTTTGCTCGATTTTGACATCATATCAATAAGCAACTCACAATGATGATATGTCCAAAAAATCCATTTCAATTTGGATATACCTATGCAGATCCCCACAGTATGTTAGGACTAGATTCCACTCGAATTATTTGATACCCATCTTGGTGCACAAAGAATGGAAATTATTTGTGAACGTTGGCACCATTTCACCCCTCTCTCGTCGTAGTGTGGTCTATCTCGTGTATTGGTCATCATAACTTCAAACAAGGGAAAATTGTTCCTTGAGGGCATAAAACAAATCCTTCCAAGTGGGTGCTAGCCCAAAAATTATAGACTCATCATTGGCATGTTTCTCATAGTAAGTCTCCCACCAGTCTCTAACATGGGGAAGGGCCTTAAGGAGCGTGAAGGTGATATTTTCACTATTGGAAAAATTGTGGACAAAGAAATAAACCTCTAGAATATTTAACCATTTTTCCAAAGCATCACCATCTATCTGGTATTCAAATAAAGGAATATCAAAGTTAACTTGTCCCTTGAAGGATGTCACACCTCTGAAGTGATTGTTGGTTGAAGGTGCCTCTATTTTTCTCAGCAGATGTCGAAGGATTTGGGTGAAATCATCCATCATCTCATTCCTCTATCGCGTAAGGGATTCCTCGAGCAACAATTTGAAAGGATCTCATGTCCCATCATCCCTCTTTTCTTCCACCATGGAAGTTCTCTTGGGTGTGTGAGAGTGGTTTTCCTAAAGAGATACAAGCTCAAGACCCAACTCTCTATATGTTGACCTCGTCGAGGACATGCACTGAGCACAACAAGGAGCAGAATGCTCTGATACCACTGATCGATATTATTTAAGGAAGGATATGAAGGAAGATATATAAAAAATAATTACACAAAGATATGGCAAGGAACACAGTAATACAGTAAAGATCAAATTCTATTAATAACTGTCTGAAATACAAAAGACTGTAAAAATGAACAAGCACACAAGCTAGCTAGAATAATGGTAGCTTATCTCTCAGAAGAGATGTGTCGGTTATGCTCATTCCGAAGAAATTGGTTACAATAAGGCTCCAAAGGCATTTTTAACACAAAGCATAAATGAGAAAACCCTAAACATCCAAAAACCTAACCCTAGAAGATGAAGCACCAAAAGTCATGTGGGCCCTGATGGAGTAGGTTGGTACATCAACTTCCCCGTATCGTAACTTTTGCATACGATATCCATTTTAGGTGCATGATAGCTTGTTGGAAATAACTATCTGAGAACTAAACATGTTTCTATCACCCTTTGGCTAAATCCTACAATGTGATTGTGGAAGGCCCAAAAAACGTTGTTTAGGGCCTCGAAAGTTTAAGACACAAAAAACTAGGAAAATTTGCCAAAATGGAAATTGGGCTTTGAGTTAATGGAATAGGTGGGTGGCCACCGATATCCACCTTGATCAACATAGGGAGACTATTCCAACCAGGATTGGTCTCAAAATATTCATTTATTGAACCAATACCTCCAAAAAATAAGAAAGAGAAACCACAAATTATGTACAATATATGTAGTTGGAAACTTGGCAAGCCATTGACATTTCAGATGATGTTAGATACAATAGAGAATCATGTAGGAAAGGTGTATAAAAAGAAAAGTGTAGATGGAAAGGAGAAATCCATTGTCAAATGGAAATCTTCTGAGGAATGTCGACATGTCAAATATGAAAATGAATATAATAAATATTTAATAATTAAGGGAAAACTTGAGGCAAGTGGAATAACCATCACACATCTATTTGGAAAGATGATGGCAATAATTTTTGTATCCAAGACAACTCATTTAATCATTGTATTTCACACCTTATCTAAAGGTCGTTGTATGACCAATTATCTAGATTACATGAAATATCTATCTTTTCTTCAAGTGTCAAATTTTCTATCTTCTCATTGGTATATAATTAGTGGTTGGGAATGGGAAAGATATATAGCTCAAGTAGGAAATGATGATATGAAAGAGAAGATCCCAAATGCTAGGTTTTTCTCATTGTCTTTGCATGAGGTTACAACTATTGATAATAATTCATGGATATGCATGAGTATTTATATGGATCTGCGTGAGTATGCATTCCTATCTCCTTAGGATTCATAAAATGAGGGAGAGTTTTGCAACTGAAAATATTTATGAACTTGTTATTAATAGTTTGAAGGAAATTGGTGGTATGGATAATTTAATGATCACAAAAAAATTTGTATGTGTTGGAGCAAATGGAGCATCAATAATGAAAGAAACAATGAATGGCCTTTGTGTTAGACTACAACTATCAGCTTCACCATATATGTTAAGCATTCATTTTATGGCTCATAGGATGAATCTTTAATTTAAAATAGTAAGCAATTTTCCATCAGTTTCAAAAGTTAAAGATCTTGTACAAGAGGCTTATGCATACTTTTGTCGTAGTCCCAAAGGATTTTCAAAGTTTCAAAAATTTGTTGACAGTGTTACAAATGGAAACAAGCTATTAAAATATGTTGATACAAGATGGATCTCATTAAATGGACCATCTCAAAGACTATTTAGTGAGTATTATTCCTTGGTATGGGTGACGTGTGAACATCACTTCAATGTAGAGAGAGCTCAAGATCTTCTCTTTCGACTAACTAACATAGGGACATTATTAACATTAGTTGGAATTATTCCTATGTTAGATGAAATGAATGTCCTTCTGAAAATTTATCAAATTCATACAATCTATATTGCAGAATATACAAATGCAAGAAAATTAGCATGCCTTTCATTGGATAATTTGTATATGATGCCAAAGTATTTTACAAGTCCACGATTTACAAATTGGACTATGATCATTGATCTAGAAAATACTGAAACTTTTTTAAAATTTGATGAAAAAGGGATACTATGTATGGCAGTACGTATTTATATGGTTCCCTTTCATTATATTGGTAAGAAGGGAAAAACCACCAAAGAGTTCCCTATGTCAAGGGACCTATTCGACAATGTTGTCATTTCAGTGAGACGTAACTTGATAGAAATTGAAAAATCACTAGCATCATATCTAAGAGAACGATTTCCTCGAAATGAATTGTTAGAGGCCATGTCTCTGGTGTACCCTCAATATTCAAACAATAAAAAATGTCAAAATACTTAAAATTTTGACTTTCTAGAAAAATTAAAAACTTTAGTGCACCACTTTTTCCATGAGGTCCAGATACATGGAGAACATGTTCAATGTATTTTAGATTGATAAAAATTGTTTCAACAAGCCACATGCTTCATTCAAACAATGTGGAATCAATTTTATGTTTTGGAGAATCCTCTAGAATATGGCGTAATAACAAGATTATGGACTAGTTTAGGTTCTATCCAATACTTACATGAACACATATCAGAATATTTCAAACTAGCGAATTTGTTTCAAATCATTATTTTGGGATCAGTGGAGGATGAGAGAATTTTTACTACACTGTCATTTTTGAAGTCACAATGAGGAACAAGATTCATAAACATATGTACATATGTTTAAGATTATATAGCAAAATATGACATTAACAATTTTCCATATGAAAGAGCACTAACTCTTTAGCGATCAGATTGGGATAGAAGAGGAGAAAACAAGACAACAAATTTCTCTGATGAACTTGATAGGGAACATAATGCTTTGGAGGCTCATAATGATGGTCCATCTGGAGAATATCGTGCTCAGAATGAAGAAAATGAGGATCAAGATGAGAACTCGGAAACTGATATACTGCAAGATTTTATCTAATACAATATATATGAGGGCCCAAGGAACACCTATTTTGGTATACATGTTCCAATGGTGGTGCAAGAAATAGTGGATGGAATAGCACAAATTATGTCATTCTTGTGATTCAATATTGTTCCTATATTTTTGGAGTAGGTTGAAAATTATTTATCGTAGAAAGATTACTATATGACAATTTGAGGTTGCATTTCAAGTAAAAATAGGTTCTATATTTTGTATTTTTTATTATAACATTGTAGCCACATTTACTTCATGCAAGTTATTTTAATATTGATGTTTTGATATTTAACTATTACATTATCTCTTTCTTCTATGTGACAAGAAATGAAGCTAGAATTTGATGAAGATGGGGCCTATCTCTTCACATAGATAGTGTCCTAGTATTAAAGGGTAAATTGCCAATTTAATAAAACTTCCACTCAACAAGAATGGGCTCATTCAAGTAGATGAAATTTATTTGATGTCTAGCTCTAATATCTTGGTATATTTTAATTGTTTGTTTGTTTGTTTGCTGCATTTTGGAGAATCTTGTCAAGTTTGAAATTTTGGGTTTATTTTGGTTAAAAATTGTGGTAGTCCCTTGAATGCTTTTAGTTCCTATTTGATGTTTGACTGAACCCTTTGCTGTGACATGATTGGTTTCATATGATTTTCATCGTGTCAAGGGTTTGGGTTAAATTTAAAGACCTTTGTTGAGGAAAAAAAAACTCGTGTTCATCTTTTTTTCATGATTATTTGAGAAACATATGGTATTAGGATTAGTATAAGGATTTGGTTTTCTCTGGGCATTCAATGTGTTTTCCATAATTATTATTATTTTCTTTATATATTTGATGGTTCAAGGAAATATTTTTTTATTTCCTTTCACTTTGTGGCATGACTTAAGCATCTTCACCTTTTAGGATATATTATGCCTATTTTATATTTTCTTTGAAAAGAATTATTGGTTATTTATAAAGAGAAATGAGTTATGCACTAGGTTCCTATGCATTCATCATAGGAGACCTATTAGCATGAGACTAACATTCCTCAAATGCAATTATACTTTTGATTCCAAGATTAAAGATCATTACATGTAGCTAGTGGAGGATGAGAGAATGTTTAGTGCATTATCATTCTTGAAGTCAAAGTTGGAGAACAAGCTTGATAAACAAGCTTGAAAAAAATCGTTACATAGTTTCAAATAATAATGCATATATTATAGAGAGTTTCATGTAACTAAGAAAGAGGTATGCTTATCGGTGCTTGTATCACATGGAAAAAATACCTTTTAATATAATCTAGGATCATTTATTTCTTCATTACTTTTCTACAACTCAATTTTGGGAGTCAGTAGGTAGTTACTACTAGGATCAAATTGATAGACATTGCATGCGCTACCCTTAATGGGCTTAAAATGGGTGATAATATTTTGATTGTGCACCATGCTACTACTAGGTCGAGATATACATGATGGAATAATAACCCTTACTGAATATACATCTCTTATTGGTCATGCTTAATTATGGCATCCTAACTGAGACTGTCTCTTTTTCTAAGGTGTAATCTATGCCCAACATTTATTACAAAGTTATGTGTCCCTTAAGTTTTTTATAAGACAAAAAAAAAAAAAAAAGGGATAAAAGTGACCTCTCTTCCTTGGAAAGGGTCCCTTTTTGGGTTCAAATGAATGATTTGAGAGGAAGTCATGCATGGAATGTGACCTATCAATATTCTTATACTTTTACAGTTATTGATGGATAGAATTATGTTCTCTCATATTTACGAACATCATATGATGAACTTGTTTAAAGGTTCATTTCATAATCGATGAATTAGTAATAAAGAATCCATAATAGAAATGGCAGAGAAAAGATCAACACGTATGAAATTTGTGGTGAAATATCATCAAAACTGATAGAGGGACATGAAAGAGTGTATAGTGAGAACCTTAACAAACACAAACCCTGATGCTTGCAACATTGTCTAAAGGATGGAAAAATTATGTTTCTTTTTCAAAATATGTAAAATGAGTATATTACAAAAATGGATTCATTTTCCTATTATTATATATGGTTTTATACTTTATCAAAAACAATTCCAAGACATTACAAGGTTTTATAATTCAGTGAAAGATTCCCCAAGATTTTACAAGATTTTATAATTCAGTGAAAGATTCACTAAGATTTTACAAGATTGTATAAAATAGTAAAAGATTAGCTAAAAAATTATATATACATATTATATTATTGATAAAATAGCCTTCAAATTTTCTTATGTATCATGGGGATTATCCCATTTATTATACATATAATTTATTTTTATTTTTTTATTTTTTTTATTTTT